>JASDQU010502602.1:79095-99833 GCA_032191745.1 Picea mariana | reverse complement strand
ATTTATATATTATAATTTTTAAAATTTAAACATAATAATACATAAAATTTATATATTATAAACTTTATTTAAAGTTTAGGGTAGTTTTAATTTTTTTATTTTTAAACTTCACTAATTAGTATATAAATTAATTAATTTTTTTCAACTTTAAATTTTTATTTTTAAATTTTTTAAATTTAAATTTTTTAATTTTTAAGATTTAAAAACAAAATTTAAATATTTTTAAAATTTAAATGTTTGTAAATTTTTTAAAATTTAGTCTTCGCGGTGTAGGACACTTGGTGACAGAGTGTGTTGTTAAGGCATTTCGTGATGTTAAAGTCATCGGTTCGAAACCTGTGGGGACAAAAAAATCCAGCCATGTTAAGGGTTGGTGTAGCTCAGGCAGGGTGCAATCCCTAGATGACGGCTTAGATGCCCTTGAATCGCGGTTTCTTAGCCACAGGTTAACCCCACATATCACAGACAAACTAACAAACAAAAAAAATTAAATATTTTTAAAATTTAAATGATTTAAAAAATTAATATTTAATTTAAATTAATTTTAAAAATTTAAACATAATAATATATACAATTTATATATATAATTTGTATTTAAAGTTTATTATTTTTAATTTTTAATTTTTATAATTTATATATATAATTTGTATTTAAAGTTTTATATATAATTTGTATTTAAAGTTTATTAGTTTTAATTTTTAATTTTTATAATTTTTATATATATATAATTTTTATTTAAAGTTTAATAGTTTTAATTTTTAATTTTTAAATTTTTAATTTTTAATTTTACTGGTTAAAATTAGTGTAATTTTTTTTTTTTTGGTTATTATTAATTTATTTCATATATTTTATAAAACTTTGTGTTTTTTTTTAAATTACTTTAAAATTTAATTGTTTAGATTTAGTTTTTAATTTTATTTTTTATTTTTTTTATAATTAAAATAATAAAAATATTAAAAATAAAATTATTACGTATTTTGTTTAAATTTTTCATATATTTATTACAATTTTTTTGGTTTTTCCTTTCTATATATTTGTTTTTAATTAATTAATTCAATTATTTTATGATTTTGTTTGTTACAGTGTTCATTTTTTACACTATGGTTTTAGAAACACTACAACTTTAAGCTCAAAACAAAAAAATGAATGTGTTATTTGTATTAGTATGTTTTGATTTAGTATATAATTTTGAGGTTTTGGTTTGTAATGTTAATAGTGGTAAAGGCCACAATTTCAAACAAGTAGTAATATTATCCTTGCGAAAAAAAGAGTGTTATCGCTAGCACTAAGGTTTGTTTAGAAGGTCGATTTTAACGTTTTTTTCGTAACAATATTGATTGTCAATACGATGATTTCAAAAAAATTGTAATTTTAACCTAGAAAAAAAGGAGGTGATGTCGTGAACACCACTTTTTGATTCGAGGATCGATTTTAAGATTTTTGTTTGCAATTTTACAATAATTTAAAGCTATGGTGGAAAAATGTTATAATTTTAACCTCGAAAAAAAAAGGATGCTACCGGTAGCACCACTTTTTTATTCAAGAGCTGATTTTCATGTTTTTTATGAAAAAATATGGGTTTTAAGGGCTAGAGTTCTCGTTTTGAGGTCACAGTTCTCATTAAGTTGGTAACGTTGTTATGGAAGAAAGAAATGAATATTTGATTAAAGAATAGATGAGGAATTCACCTACCATTTGGCCATGCGGTCTTCTCTATCTCTGATGAAGTTTCTTGGTTAATATGTTGAAGTTTTCTCTCACCTAGGGTTGGGAGAAGAGCATCAAACTTGAAAAAGAAAAGGCTAGCAGATCCAAAGGGGGTTAAATATAATGCAATAAATAACCAAAGTTGAGCAAGGGTTTCTTTAGTGAACCATGAAGTAATGGGACAAAATCCTGGAGATATTCCTCTTAAATACATTCATATGCTTTCCTAACGAATACTTGGAAAAGAAAAAAACATAGAGCAACTCATACCTCTTTGGCTTCTCCTTCCTTGCAAAAAATAACCTTTTCACTTCAAATGTTATAGCCCTATCGATTTCCTTAGAAGGACATGGAACATTACTGGAATGGAAAAAACTTGAGAAAAATAGTAGGAAAGCTTATTTCTTTATTCTCCAATTATTTGAAATGGAGGAGGATTATTCCTTTTATAGGTGAAGCTCCTCCTCAAATATAATAAAAAACCATGTGCTATCTCAAAAACATGAGCTTCAAAACCATTAGCCCTGTAAAACCATAGGAAAATACAAATAATAATAAAATACATCACATAGTGTTCTCATAAAGTGAGATGACATTCTAGTAGAGGTCAAAGTATAATGAAATACCACACATGTGGGAAAATATGGAGGCCAAGGGAAGTGTGCCCCTCAAAAATAATGTCCATGTCCAAGGGAATGGTCCATGGTCTAGTCAAATGGTCCAACATCCACCTAACAAGCCTCCTCAACCAAGGAAATGTCCACATGAAAAATAACCTCCTCAAAGACCCTCACACTTGTGAGTCGTACAAGCAAACGAGTGATCTCTAGAGGCACGTGTGGGCTCAATAAAGAAAGTGCTCCTAAATTAAAGGTCCCAATAAAATGCCACATCATCATGGGGTCCAAATCTCCATGTGCAATCATCCTCGTAATGTGTAATAACCCTCTAAAATCATTAAATACCCCCCATGTGTGATCCAAGGGGAATCAATAATGTGTGCAATTTCCAATTGAGAAAGGAAGATGAATATAAATAGTCCATGTGACATGTGTGATGACATGGCATCCTTGTCATGGCCCAATGCATTGTCATGGATCCCAACGTAGTGACATGTATCTCGATGTGGTACATGAATCCCAAGGAAAATGTCACAAATCCAAATATATGTAGATATGGCCATATATGATTACATGGATCCTAATGCAATATCACAAATGCCTAGGTAGTGGTACGGATCCTGAGGCATGGTACACATATCCCAATGCACAATACCCAATTGAAGTGATGGGTTTGGCCTCTTAGCAAGCCATTAATTGGTAGCACCTAGCGACATCTCTTAGCAAAACATAACAAATGGGGGTTAGTGTTAATGCTTGCCTAAGTATTACTAAGGGGAACAATATTAACCCTTATACATGCATCAAGTCCTAAGACAACCAATATTTCTTAAGTGCCTAGGTGAAAGATTTGCAATAATGAGTGATAATGACGAAAGGGAAGGGGGAATGATTTCATGTGATGACCCTCAAAGTATTATACATGCACAAGTCCTAGTATTCATTTATTTATTCATCTAGCTTCATTTGGATAGGATTTTTTTCTTATAATATCCTTCTAGAGGGAGCTTAGCATTGAGTTACCATCCTCGACATTGTTTCTTACTACCCCTTTAAGCCTTTTTCTTTAAATGTTTAGTTTATTGAACAAGACCCTTTTATTTAGATACAAACCAAGGACTAGAGGAATTGACCTCATAGTGAGGGGAATTGCTTAGGCTTAATATTTTTATTTTAACTTTATCCATTCACCTCTTAGACTTAGTGGCTTTATTGATTCAGACTTCAAATTTGACTTTTGAAAAATTATACATGATCAGGATGCATTTTTTTATGTGGATGGAATGAATGATACTGGAGAGGTGAAAAATGGTTAGCATGGTTGGGATATGGAAAAATTTATCTAGCCTAGACACCCAATGGTACAATTTAACCCAATAAATGACACACTTCTAACAGAAAACATGTTCCCCAATGTACTACAAGGCAAGTAATAAAACCATGTAATGTTATGAAATGCCAACAAACGATCTTTAGGTGTTTACCACTTTACAATGAGATAAAAATTTATATCATCATGTCTAAGTAGGTATTGATACATGGGATATCAAATGAAGCAAACTAAACCATACCATACCATAGTGCATCTATCATCTTAGGAGCATGGATGAAACTGAGCTACACTACAGTTGAGCTAGAACGATCATGTTTCTAGTGGAGATCAAGAATAAGTTTGTCTGAATCAAGTGAAGATGAGCATGACACCTCATGCAAGCAGCAACATGACACCCTTGATAGGGTATCCAAAAAATTTCACCCCTGGGGGGGTAACGAGGCTTAAGGGGTGGTGTCGGTGTACATGCATCATGTTCTCTCACATGCATAATTTTCTCTATCCTAAAACTCCCTTGAGATTCATCCCTTAATTCTAGCAATTTATCTTAGGAAAATTCCAATTTTCATGGGATAGGAGTGTTTTTTTCCTCCATTGTAGGGTTAGATCCTACTTTCTAGGAATAAGTGTGCACTTGAGGAGTAGATCCAATTTTCTAGGAGCTAGTTTACTCCACTTGTCTATTATGAGCTAGTTTACTCCACTTGGCTAGTAAAATCCAAGTTAACTCCCTCATGAAAGTGCACTTGGCTAATTAAGGCATGTATTCTCATGCTTTGAATGTAGTTAAGCCTAGCATAGTTGCATGAGCACTAATTCGATTCTATTGCATTCAATTGCATTGTATTGTATTCTTTCATATTTGGATGATTATTTTTCTTTCAACGGGTTCTTGAGAATTGCAATGCTCAAATTATTCTTCTTCTCTTATCTTCTATCAAATTGTTAATAGTATTACTTGTCAATTAGATTCTAGATCCTCTTGCACATCGATCGGTCAAATATTACAGTTTTGAATTTGCGACACACATTCCAAATACAACCATTCACATTGAACCCCTAGAACACGAAATTTGTTGAACAAATCCAACTGAATCTCTTCTCAACTATCTTTGTTTCTCAAGTGCAAGGGTAATTTCATTTGGAAATAATATATCATCCTCATTTACATAATTGTGTTCATTCCTTAGGTAAGAATTGTGCAAATTCCAATAATTGGTTCATTGTTTTAATTGCTTGAATACAATTCATTCATATGGTCTTATACTATTCTAATGGCCAATAGGATTCCAATAGGATGTCAATATGAGTTTGGTGGGAAATATTTAATGAAATAATGGAACGTGGAATTTTTAAATGCAAATTTGGGATGCATTTATTTTGTAAATGGGAGTTGATGCCTATTTTCATAGATTGGTGTTTGTGAGCATTGTAACTTCCCCAACCATGAGTTCTTATTCCACTCCAACCTCAAGTCATGAGCATATAAAAGACAGGTGAGTACCCTTTGCCTTTACACTCAAGTTTTAGTTTATAGTTGTTGACCTCATTTTTTGTCACTGGGAAATTTGAATCCTAAAGTGTTGTTATTATAACCTACTTGATCTATTCAAAGGATTTATCATATATTTTGTCCTACCCATATTTCATGACCCCATTCAAAATTTCTTGAGAAAAAAAAGGGCCTTGTTCCTAAAACTTGCATTAGGAGTCATAAAATACTATAACAAGAATATGGAGTATAGGGAGATTTGATAGGCAATGGTTGATTGGTGGATGTTTAATAATATTCTCATTATATTTGAATATGTACGATGGTTTTGGTTATGGTTGCACAATTACAATGTGTTGTCATTTATGTTATTTGATTCAACATGGTCATGATTTTTTGTCTAATGGTCACATTGAGTGGTGTAGGTTCTATTTGCAATAATTTGTCCTAATGGTTTCCACTTTTACATTTGTTTGAGAGATCCATTGGATTATTGGGTGATTCCTTTGGATGCAAAGCAAAATAAAGAATGTCCCAAATGGGCCAGGTTGAGCAACGTTGTGATGAACACGTCCTTTTGTGCATAGTAATCATGTTTATGTATTATGGTTTAACAATTCTTAAGCCCTAGATATTGAGGTATTATATTTGTATTGTTATATTAGTGTTTTCCTTATTGGTCAACGAAGCCCTTTAATGGTCATCTAGACCCTATAATTGTAATTGTACCCTTTATCTCATATATATACCAAGGAGACCTAGTTTTAATGATCATCTCATCGTGTGTATTCGATATATTGTAAAAGGAGGTTTCCCCATCGAAGAGGCTTCTTATTCCTTATTTTTATTCCATTTTCAAGGCATGGAGTTAGTTTTATTTCTATTTTTATGTTATTTGGGGAATTTGGCTCATAACATTTGGTATCAAAGCATACGATCTTTGGTTTGGATCCTTCAAACGACTCATTTTACCATTTTTTCTACAATGTTTTTCAAATAATTTTTAGGAAGTAAAATTTTTAGTGTTTATAGAGGACATATTGAAGTACATTCTCTCAAAATTATAGGTTCTAGTTTTCTATAATTTTCGAAATGCGGGTTGTGGAAATTAGGGTTTTTTACTAGTCTTGAAACTAGTCTCAAACATATGTTCTTGGTAAAATGATCATATATGAAGCTAGAAAATTCCAAATTGAGTGTCATTGGTTCCATTGGAAAGAATAAAAATCATATTATTTTAGGAAGAAATTTTAGAATCATACCTAAAAAAATTGACATGTGGAAGGCCATACAAGTTTTCTCTCGTAAAATGGCCAAAATCAACAAGTTTTGGGAAACTTACCATAACTTTTTCTTAACACACAAAAATTATGTCAAACCTATGGAATTGTAGAGAAGACATATCAAGATACCACATGATTATTTTAGGCTAAGAGGTGAAAAAATTTCAAATTTATATCAAGTGCAAGGTCAACCTGCAGAACAGCCTCCAAATCAAGTTTTTAAAAAGGTATGTTAAATTGGAACTTGTATATTTTTTTATTGGAAAAGTTGTTTGAGGTTATTTAGAATGTGTGGTAAAGAGAAAATAGAGGAAGAATCTAAGTAAATATTATTTTAGGCTCACATGGAAAGAGGTGGTGGAAAACATTCTACACCTTCTAAACCTCTAGAGAACTCATCCATTACCACTGAAGAATGTGAAGACATACAGAACTAGGTATCCAAATTAAGGAACAAATTTAATGACATGTGTGATAATGTGTTCAAAATGTTGATTTGGCATGTTTGTAAAAAATTCTTAAAAGTAAAATTGAAGATAAAATGGAAAATTTAATGGATCTAAATATGGAAAAGTTGATGGATCAAAATATGTAAGTTGAAGAAAAAATGGAAAAGTTGATGGATTAAAAGATGGAACGATCACAAAATTCCATGGAATTTGTGTTATTACATACCCTATATGAGAGGTTCCCTAAAAATGATATTGTGAACCAAGGAAAACATGACAAAAATGAGAACAAAAATGTTGAACCTAAGTCACATATGGGGAAGATTTTAACACATTTGAAGAACACGAATATTGAATTCCAGAATCATGATCATTTATCGCTCCAAGATTTGCATCATCGGGGATTCAACTTGGAACCAAAAAACTACTTAATTGCCAACATAGAAATGAGGAGGTTTGTTGGTATAAATATGCAACAAGGGTTAGCAAATTACTAGATATAGTGTTTGTGAGCTAGATAACATGCAAATTAATGAAAAGAGAGTTACAAACCCTAACTCTACCTAGATCTCTTACCTTAAAGCTTGCATCATTCATGAAAGGAAATAAACAAATGAAAACCAGAATGGAAAGATTAATAGGAATAAAAGAATTTTTCATTACCCAATGAAAGAAAATACATACACCTGTGAAGAAGATTCTAAAGAAGATGGCCTCCAATAACCTCCTCCTTGGGAGGGTTGTTTTACTTCCTAGATGAGTGGTTGATCCCATTTCCTATAGTTGCAAGTAGCTTGGTTAATATTGAAAATTCTATCAAGAAAGAAAAGAATCTCTTGAGATCTAGAGCAAATTCAACAACATGTGCTTACTTGAATGGATGATGGATGAGAACTTGAGTGACCTCTTGGTTTTTATAAGCAAAATAGTGGTTAAAAATTTTGGCATGGTCTTAATAAAATAATGATTTATTGACCAAATCAAATTTAATAATTACTTTTATGGTTTATGCATGACCAATTTAATTTATTTTACTTTTTAGATAATTCCAACCGGAAACGGTCAAAAAATGAGTTTTATGACTTTATGATATGTGTTTCCTTAGGCCATGATGGTGTAAAATGATGTGGAGTGGGTGGAATGAATGGTACCCATATTCTGTGAGGTGTATTTTGGTAAACCTATGAATTTCATATAGGTGAACATTTTTTGGGTTATAACAGATGCCCCCTAATGTATGAGGTTAGGAGCACATTATATAACTGAAATACATTAAAAAATTATTTTACTAGGTACTAAATGGAAATGGGAGGTAGTTACAATAGATTTCACCACCAAGTTTACAAGAACAGCAAGGCAGCATGATTCCATCATGGTAGTGGTGGACAAACTTACAAAGGATGCACATTTTATACTAGTGAAAATGACTCACAAGGCAGCCAATATTGCAGAGATTTATATGAAGCAAATTGCTAGGCTACATGGTGTGCCTAAGGAAATAGTGTCATATATAGGTCCCAAGTTCACTTATAACTTTTGGAAGGGATTTGGGACTAGCTTGAATTTCAGTATAGCATATCATCCAAAGTCAAATGGGAAAACAAAAAGGACTAACTGAATAATTGAAGATATGTTGAGAATGTATGTAATGGACAAACCTTACAAGTGGGAAGACTAATTTCATCTAGTTGAGTTTGCTTATAATAATGGGTATCATGAATTGTTAAAGATGAGCCCATTTGAAGCCTTGTATGGCAAAAAATGCAACATTCCAGTAAGTTGGGACAACCCAGCAGACAAAGCAGTTATTGAGCCAGAGTTGCTAAAGGAAATGGAAGAGAAAATGGTCAAGATCAGGCAGAATTTGAAGGTTGCACAGGATAGGAAAAAGAGTTATACAGATAAAATCAAGGCATACATGGAATTTGAAGTGGGTGAGTATCTTTTAAAGGAAAATATAATAGGAGCTCGCTAAGATTGGGAAGTTTCCCAAAGTTGGCAGTGAGATATTGTGGGTCATTTGAATTTTTAAATAATATAGGCCCAGTTGCATACATGTTTGTGTCATCTGCATCCATGAGAATTCATAATGTATTTCATGTATCTTTATTGAGGAAATATGTGTTTGATCCTAAACATGCAATTGATTGGATCGTGATCCAGGTGGAGAATGAAGGGGACTTTAGGGTGGAACTAGTACGCATCCTGGACTATAAAGACAAAGTGCTCAGGAACAAATCCATCGGCTTGGTAAGGGTTAAACAGAAGTTTTATGGTCCTAAAGACTCTATTTTGAAGCATGAGGATACCATGCAGGAGGTGTACCCACAAATTTTGAAGAAATTTGAATGTATAAATTTGTCTATAAGTGTGCAATGCTCCATTTTTAAAGTTGGAGTTCCTAGAGCCACATCTCGGAGAATTCCTATTCAATCTGTGTCGGAGCCCTAGGAAAGGAAGTGGTACATCTTGGTGGATTTAAATGTAGAGAAGGGGGTACAATTCCTTGGGTTGTGTAGGTTGAGGGGAGCGAGATATTGTTGGTTGGAATTGTCGCATGAGTTATGAACTTGCAAACGTACCAAGTACTATGATGTAAATTTTGTATATGTATGTTGGTATGGTGTTGTGCGCTAGGGACGGTGCAATTTGTAGGGGGAGGGAAATGTAACATCCTCATTTTTAATCCATATATTAGCAATGTATATTGTAAATATGATATTGTGGGCCCGATGATGTAATATGTAAACATTGTACATTGAAAATAACAAAATAAATGTATCGTCAGTTGCATATGGACACAGATAGAGTAATGGGGGGTAACTTTCCACAAGAGAGAAGAGGTTCTAAGAGGTGACCCAAGGGGGAACTATCTATTTCTATTAATCTCAACCCACTTTCTAGAATTATCATTGTGTATAAACCTTCTAATTTTCTCTTGAGTGTATCAAAGTCTCGATCATTAAACACGTGTAAGAGGGTGGGTGCAAAAAGTCACTTCAAATAGTTCATGACAGCATGGGGGCTGAGTACAATCAACCATGGGAATCAGTAGAGTCAACATGCATGGTAGAAAAGAAAATTTGTATGGGAAAAGAGAGTAGTTTTTACAGTTAGGAAATTCGTATGGGAAAGGAGAGCAGTTTTTACATGTAATTTTTGGGACAACAAGGGAGTGCGGAGTGTTGGATCTTGAAGGAAACCATAGTGTGAATATGTGGTAGTTTTTTGAAATTGGAAATGCATGAAGAAGTAGGTTTTTAATCATGTAGACTGAATTTTATGTGTGAGAGTTTTCCCTAGAGAAGCGAGTTGTTGTTGTGAGATTTACAGTTGTAACTAACATCCTTGGAGTTCAGAGAGATTCATATCCAACCTATGTTGGATCCTTGGAGGAAAGTGGGAAGGCCTATGGGATTGTTTTCAGTGAAGTGGGATCCCATTCCTTGGGTTGTGCAAGTTGAGGGGAAGAGAGCTGGAGGATTGGGATAGTTGTAGGAAAAATTAGCGTGTTGTGGGTTGTATTGGGTTGTGACTATTATATCGCAAGTTGTGGGTTGGGTAAAGCCCAACCCACCCACAATTAAATTTCTACAACTTGGGAATCCTACACCTAATTTCACCTCGATGTAGGTCTCTCACTTCAAGGGTGACTAGGTCATTCTAGGGAGGTGATCCCGACGACCCTAGGGGGAATGAGATGGATATGGATAGAGATGGAAGAGAATACCCTAGAGTTCAAGTCTAAGTGGAGTGAAATTTGTGGAATGAAGTCTTGGTAATGTCCAAGGGTTTCCAAGTATGTTGAGTAACCTGAAAATGGTGAAATACTTGCCCGAGACACAAGAAAAACCCCTTTGCAATGATGTATGTTAGTTGGATCATCAAGTTAATATTGGTGTCCCTAAATTGAAGTAATAGATAAAATTATATATCATCAATAATATGGTACTATGATCTGTTCAATAAACGCTAGAGATCAAGTAGAAAATGCAAGAGAAAAACTAGTAAATGACTACCTAAACTCAAGACAAAAACCAATATTCTAACATGAAAATATAAGGTTGTTGTAAACACTTGTCTACAGAAAATTATATCAGCCTTATGGCTGTAAAATTAAATTTATTACAACAAGAAAATCAGCCATTGAAATCCCCTAAAAAAATTCCAAAAAGTGCGTTAGACCAAGAAGAATAAGTGTGCAAACTTTGAGCAAAATCCAATGGTTGATAAGAGAGTTATTCAAGCAAATGAGTTAGGGTTTATGCAGCCCTAATGGATGAAGATGTAATTTATAACAGCAGAAAGAAGTATCCCCTTGATGGGGAGGCCTCAGTGTCTATGAGGTTCCCAAGGCACAAGGAATATAATCCACTTTGCAAGAAGTAAAAATGACCAAAAATCATGTTTCTCGACGCAATATTTTATTTCTCCAATGCAATAATAAATTACTAGTGCTCTCAATTATTGGGTTAATGGGGTCGAGAAAAGAAAGAGATAGAGAATCTACCTCCTTGGGGGTGTAATCCCTTTTACTTCCCAAGGCAAGTTTTTCTAGCTAGGGTTTAAGCTAAGAGGGTGTATTCCCTTATACTTCTCTTAGCAAACTCTTGTTTAACCAATAAGATGAAGCATAAAATGACGAAAACTATGGTGGGGGTGTATGCCCTTATACTTCCCACCTCGCTCCTAGCACAATAACCTTGAATTGAAACAAATGATAGCATGAAAGTAAAGACCATACCAATTCAAGGAAAAATGCCAAGATAATCCACCATAATAGCAAGAGACAAGCCTTCCAAGGCTAGTGCATCACTCTCATCAACCATAACATCAAGAGATAACCATAAACAAGATCCAAAAGAGACAATTTTTCCAAATATAGAAAAAATTTCAGACCAATACTTCTCACAATGAGGGAGAGTTATGTTAAAATGAGATCTTATGATCTCTTATTTATACAAAATGTCGCCAAGGTGACTTGTCCACAAATTAAGGGGTAAACCACACGACTAGGGGTCAAAAACCCTAATCTTTCCCCCTTTAAAAAAGTAATATTAAAAAATTCATCTAAAGTTTCACTTTTGCACAAATAAACCTTAATTTTACATGGATGTCTCCCCTTTAGGGGAGGTTTTGCCACTTGGAAGAAGTTGTTGGTGTTGGAGAAGAATGGGGAGGCCTCCAAAGGCCACATTTCAAGCATCTAGACAATCTCCTCATGGTGAAGACCCTCTTCTCCTCAAAACTTCTATGTGTAAATGAGTGGTGCCTCGCCACCAAGCCCTAACCCTCCTAGGTGATGTCATGCCTCTAGGAGTGACGTTTTGCCTCTCCTAGGAAAAACGTTTGGCATGTGGGGGATAGCCTATGTTGTCCAAGTCATCTTTAAGACCTTTCAAGTATGATCTTTCTCATCCAGAATGTGGACCCTTGGCATCCAACCTGTGGACTTGTAGCCCCATGGAATCCAAAGCTAGGCTTGTTCTCCCAAAACTGTTCACCAACTAGGTCCTGCAAAGACAAATAAGCACGCCATCCAAGGATCTCAAGTCATAACATCATGATAAGTTAATCCAATCAATAAATAAGCCACCTAAGCATGTGCGTCAAAGATCACTATATCAAACAATTAATTTCTCAAGGACATTATAAGACTTGTCAATCTTGAATATGGGAGGGTTGATGAGGTGTCCTATTGGGTAGATCTTTCCCTAGGTCAAGGAGAGTTTCCAAGAGATCCCTCTCTAAACCATGTAAAGTGGATGAAGTGGTTGGGGTCAAGACTCAATGGGCGTAGGGATCATGACATACAAGGGGTTGTTATTCTCTCATTCATGGGTGCCTTTGTAGAGGGTGTGTGGTACCTTTGTCCGCAATGCATTTTTTCCAAGCCCATCAATTGCCTTTTATCTTTTTTTCTTTTTATTTTCTTTCAATATAGCAGAAGGACAGGTTGAAGGTCATTGCCCTAGCATGGTGACCAGATTATGGCAATGTCACCCACAAACACCTAGTGGAAATGAGAAGGTTGGCTCATTATGGGACCCCCTTTCTCTCAGTCATGCAACTTAGAGCCATTACCCTGGTTTGGTGACCAGATGATGGAAATGTCATACCACTAGATATTCATGGACGTGATAGGTCAGCTCATGATGAGACCTCCTATCCTTCAACTAACCTTTTAAGCATTCTTTATTATATTTTGGGTCCCCTTTACTCAAAGATAAGTGTTTCACTGCTTTCTTGGGTGATCCTTGGGCAAAGCATATAGAATAATTATACAAGGATTTTATATTTTACCCAACATCAATCCCTCTAGGCCTTCAGCCCCTTCTTCCCATAGAACTAGGGATAGCCCCTTCTTGGGTCAATACACCATAAAATCCCAAGAGATAAGGAAATGGAGGGGAATAATGATGGAATGTGGTAAGTATGGTCGGGAATGATACGATAGCTCATTAAGGGAGTTCCTAGTACCAAACCCATCCCAAGGAAGACCACTTACTAGGGCACAATTTCAACCACCAAGGTGAAGCAAGGAAAAAGGCATAATGTCCAAGCATATATCATGAAATATAGAGCAATCTAAGATACAACAAACTCAAATGGATTAAATATTGAAATGATGCTTACCATAATATTGACTTGTACCTCATGGAGCAAGGCCCATTGCCTTCCGAAAGCCAATTGATATGGTGGATTCCACCTGCAAATCTATGACCATCTGTGGTGGTGAGTGGGTTTTTCATATGTGCAAAACGGTATTGTTGGTCATGTAGTCTCTCGGCACCCCATATATGCAACCTGAGGGCCTCGAGACATAATCTCTTAGTTATCCACAAAATGGGGATAACATCTGGCTCCTACTTGGGGACATGTGCTCGTCATAGAGTGCATGAGAACCACAGCATCTCTTGGTAGACATGTGCCTACAAGGAAACATCAAACTATCAAGTGCAGGATGGCTTACTCATCCTTGTTCTCCTATTATCATAATCAAAACCAACTAAGCTAGAAAAAGAAAATTTTGACATTTTTTCAAACATTTCTAAACTAAGCATGAAATCAATATGAAATTAGAGCAAAATGAAAATTAAATGCATCTAAACTAGTATGAGCAATCAAGATGAAAATCCAAGGAATCAAAATGACTTACCTACTTACCTGGGGCACATGCCCTGGAGAAGTCATGTGACCTAGATGTGAGGTTGAAGAAGAGATCCATCTACCGGTACTGGCATCTTCCTTCCGTCTAATGTTGCAAGATAGTACCTTTATTTTTCATACTTCTTCTTGATGATGTAAGGGCCAAGCCATGAATTGTTTCCTTTTTGGTCATATATGGGCTTTCCCTTTCTTTTGTCCCACATGAGCACAATATTTCCTTCATTGAAATTGATGCAAGGTGTACTCTCATCATTATGAGGCTCTGTGTGGACTGTCTCTTTGACGATTTCTTCATGTTTTTCATCTCCTTCTTGCATAATATGAATAGACCCTAGCTCCTTCCCATGGTATTTTGTAGTATTCTTCTTATTTTTCCATGGGAGAAACATCTCTATGGAATCTTCCTACATGAAGCGTAACTTGAATGGATCATACTCAATGACTTGTGGAGGCATATCGTAGTAGTTTTAACTGACATAGTTAGGGTTCCTCAAATCCATCACATGTGTATCTTTATTTTCCTTGTTATGTAATATCTCATATGTGCCATCACCCATGGGAATATATGCATGTGTAAGGTTCATGCTAAGGAAACCTCCAAGGGTTGAGGACCAGGTCCTTGACAAGAGCATCCCCCAGGAATCTGGAACATCAATCACCAATATGTCCATGAGGAAGCAGATATGTGGAAAATATATCACAAAAACCTCAACATCTTAACAAACCCCCAAGACATCGACTCTTCTTGAATCAATACCACAAACATTTTCATAAGGTCAGGTTGTCTTCAAACTAAGTTGTTTCATCGCCTTCAATGACATGACATTTGTTGAGGCCTCTGAATCAAGCATACAGTTGTTCAAGCGGAGGTCATTCATGCCTAATGAAAGATAGAAAGTAGGGTTATTGTACTCTGGTCGATCGAGGTACACAGTTTTTAAGATGATGGGAGGATCCTCCTTCTCTCTTGGCACTTGTAAGATTTTTAAAATTTCCCTTTTCACAAAAGGGATCTTACACATCTCTATCACTGGGACCATCATATTATGTTTTCTAAACATGCTTGCAAAATCTATATTCAACTGAATTTCATATGTAGGAGTTGTATTAGGAAGAAACTCACCTATCGGTGGTGGACGTGGTGGAGCCACCTTATCTGTTGATGGAAGAGGAGTATTAGGTTGTGATGGAGGGGCTAAAGCATTTTTTTCTTCTATAGGTTATAATTTCCCTCCTCCTCAATTCCTTCTTCTAATCATTTGTCAATTTACTTAAGGCCTGGAGTCTGCCCTCTCTTTCTCCTATTCTTTTGGCTTCATTGATCTGTTCTTGGGTAACACATTCATCGTTGAAATTGCAAATCATGAATTTTATACCTTCATGATAATCTTCGTCTCGTCAGGGAAACTCATATTCTTTGTGGGATTCTTGGCATGGGAGACACCAAGCTTCTATATCAACTGTCCCAACAGGTTTCAAAGTATCTAGGGCCTTTGCCTCTTGTTGAGGTCTTGGTTTCCAACCGGTGGAATATCTTTGTTGTCTGGCAAACTAAGGTCTAGGAGAAGATTTATTTCTTTCCACTGTAGTCATATGGTTCATAAGTTGATTTTGCACCTGAACAAACTGAGTATTCATTTGGTCTATCTTTTGATTCAAGAGAGAAATTGGATCAGGAACACTATCGTTGGAAACCTTCGTCCTTGATTATGTTTGTTATGAGGGTACTGAAAAGGTTTTATTTTTGAATCAAGGAGATTATCTTCAATGTTGATATTGAACACTTTATCCTCTGTCAATGATGAGGGATTTTTATCTTTGAGAATGTATCAGAACTTCCCTTAAAAATCATTCATGTAAAAGAGATCTATTGATAATTTCATAGGACAATAATCTATTGGAATCTGATTGTACAATCTGTCAAATCTGGAAATAAATTGCTTTATTGTTTCACTCTCATTTTTCTTGATTTGATTTAACTGAGTCCCAAATGTCCCACCATTTGCCTTTTCTGACCATCTACTCTTCAATAAGTTGGAAAAAGAATCATAGGATGTGATTTGATTATCAAGAAGTCCTTTGAACCAATAAAGGGATTCTCCAGTCAATGATGAAGAAAATAGCCTCATGGCCACATCTTCATGATCAATACCTACAATGTCCATGTCTCGTTCCATGACATAAATATGATCTTCAACAGTTATCACATTGTTTTCTGGGAACTTTGGAAACCACTTATTGACTTTTGTTGGAATTTTGTATGGGTAACCTTGGATATTGGCCATGTTAAGGGGTTTGTAGAGGTCCCTTTCCCAAGGTCAAGCCATTGGAGCAATAGGAAGGGATTTATGCAAAAGTGTTTTCGTAATGGGAGACTTGAGAGGAGGCCTTCTTTGGTAAACATTTGAAGGCTTGAACCTCCCAAGGGGAAAAGGTTGGGGGAAAGAGGGATTCTGGGAAGGTGGAGTCGCCATATGAGTTTCAAGATGAACTCGACAAGGAAAAGGGAAAGGGAATGTCTCTTAGGTGGAGTTGTGAGACAAGATAAGGGAAAGGCTTTGGGATAGCTTACCAAAGTGTCGTTAGGGTACGAAGAAGATTCAAAATCTTCCCCGACAATTGTTCCAAAATGTTATAGCACAAGTTTTAGGTTGACAAAATCCTGACCCAACCCCAAGGAAAGTGCTACAACTAGGGAATCCTACACCCAATGTCACCTCGGTGTAGGTCTCGCACTTCAAGGGTGACTATATCACTCTAGGGAGGTGATCTTGGTGACCCTAGGGGGAATAAGATGGATATGGATAGAGATGGAAGTGAATACCCTAGAGGTAAAGTATAAGTGGAGTGAAATGTTTGAAATTAGGTCTTGGGAATGTCCAAGGGTTTCCAAGTATGTTAAGTAACCTGCAAATGGTGAAATACCTTCCCAAGACACAAGAAAACCCACTTTGCAACGATGTATGTTAGTTGGATCAACAAGTTAAGCTTGTTGTCCCTAATTTTCAGCAATAGATAAGATTATATATCAGAAATAATATGGTACTATAAGTTTCTCAATAAATGCTAGAGATCAAGTAGAAAATGCAAGAGAAAAACTAGTAAATGACTAGTTAAACTCAAGACAAAAACCAATATTCTAGCATGAAAGATAAGGTTGTTGTAAACACTTGTCTGCATAAAATTATATAATACCTATGGCTGTAAAATTCAAGGTATTACAGCAAGAAAATCAGCCATTGAAATCCCCTCAAACTTTTCCAAAAAGTGCGCTAGACCAAGAAGAACAAGTGTGCAAACTTTGAGCAAAATCTAATGGTTGATAAGAGAGTTATTCAAACAAATGAGTTAGGGTTTATGTAGCCTTGATGGCTGAAGATGTAATTTTATAAAATAAGAAAGAAATATCCCCTTGATGGGGACACCATAGTGGTTGTGAGGTGCCCAAGGCACAAGGAATACAATCCACTTTGCAAGAAGTAAAAATGACCAAAAATCATGTTTCCCGATGCAATATTTTATTTATCCAATGCAATAATAAATTACTAGTGCTCTCAATTATTGGGTTAATGGGGTCAAGAAATGAAAGATATAGAGAATATACCTCCTTGGAGGTGTAATCCCTTTTACTTCCCAAGGCAAGTTTCTCTAGCTAGGGTTTAAGCTAAGAGGGTGTATGCCCTTATACTTCTCTTAGCAAACCCTTTTTTAACTAATAAGATGAAGCATAAAATGATGAAGACTATGGTGGGGGTGTATGCCCTTATACTTCCCACTTATCTCCTATCACAATAACCTTGAATTGAAACAAATGATAGCATGAAAGTAAAGACCATACCAATTCAAGGAAAAATGTCAAGATAATCCACCACAATAGCAAGAGACAAGCCTTCCAAGGCTAGCGCATCACTCCCATCAACCATAACATCAAGAGATAACCATAAACAAGAGCCAAAAGAGACAATTTTTCCAAAGATAGCTAAAATTTTGGACCAATACTTCTCACAATGAGGGAGAGTTATGTTAAAATGTGATCTTATGATCTCTTATTTATACAAAATGTCACCAAGGTGACTTGTCCACAAATTAAGGGTTAAACCACAAGACTAGGGGTTAACAACCCTAATATTTCCCCATTTAACAAAGTAATATTAAACAATTCATCTAAAGTTTCACTTTTTCACAAATAAACCCTAATTTTACATGGACGTCTCTCGTTTAGAGGATGTTTTCCCACTTGGAAGAAGTCGTTGGTGTTGGAGAAGCATGTGTAGGCCTCCAAAGGCCACATGTCAAGCATATAGGCAATATCCTCATGGTGAATACCCTCTTCTCCTCAAAACTTCCATGTGTAAATGAGTGGCACCTCATCACCAAGTCCTAACCCCCCCTAGGTGGCTTCATGCCTCTAGGAGTGACGTTTTGCCTCTCCTAAGCAAAATTGTTGGCATGTGGGGGTTAGGCTATGTCGTCTAAGTCATCTTCAAGGCCTTCCAAGTTTTAAATTTCTCATGTGTCATGTGGGGCCATAGCATCCGACCTGTGGGATTGTAGCCCCATGGAAGCCCAAGCAAGTCTTGTTCTCGCAAAATTTTTGACCAACTAGGTCCTACAAAGACAAATAAGCACGCCCTCCAAGGATCTCAAGTTATAACATCATGATAAGTGAATCCAATCAATAAATAAGCCACCTAAGCATGTGCATCAAAGATCACTATATCAAACAATTAATTTCTCAAGGACATTATGCGACTTGTCAAGCTTGAATATGGGAGGATTGACGAGGTGTCCTATTGGGTAGATCTTGCCCTAGGTCAAGGAGAGTTTCCAAGAGATCCCTCTCTAAGCCATGTAAAGTGGATGAAGTGGTTGGGGTCAAGACTCAATGGGAATAGGGATCATGACATACAAGGGGTCATAGTGTCTCATTGATGGGTGTCTTTGTAGAGGTGTGTGGTACCTTCGTCCGCAATGCATTTTTTCCAAGCCCATCAATTTCCTTTTATCTTTATTTCTTTGTATTTTCTTTCAATATAGAATAAGGAGAGTTTGAAGGTCACTGTCATGGCATGGTGACTAGATGATGGTAATGTCACCCACAAACACCTAGTGGAAATGTGAAGGTTGGCTAGTGATGATACCCCCTTTCTCTCAATCTTGCAACTGAGAGCCATTACCTCGGTTTGGTGACCAAATGATGGCAATGTCATACCACTAGATATTCATGGACATGATAGGCCAGCTCGTGATGAGACCTCCTATCCTTCAAATAGCATTTTAAGCATTCTTTATTATATTGTGGGTCCCCTTTACTCAAAGATAAGTGTTTCACTTCTTTCTTGGGTGAAGCATCTGGAAGGTTTATACATGGCTTTTATCTTTTACCCAACATCAATCCCTCTGGGCCTTCAGTCCCTTATTCCCATAGAATTAGGGACAACCCCTTCTTGGTTCAAAACACCCTAAAATCCCAAGAGATAAGGAAATGGAGGGGAATAATGATGGAAAGTGGTAATTATGGTCGGGAACGGTATGATGGCTCATTAAGGGAGTTCCTAGTAGCAAACCCATTCCCAAGGAAGACCACTTACTAGGGAACAATATCAACCACCAAGGTGAACCAAGGAAAAAGGCATAATGTCCAAGCATATATTATGAAATCTAGAGCAATATAAGATACAACGTACTCAAATGGATTAAATATTGAAATGATGCTCACCATAATACTGACTTGTACCTCATGGAGCATGGCCCACTGCCTTCCAAAAGCCAGCTGATGTGGTGGATTCCATCTACAAATCTGTGACCATCTGTGGTGGTGAGTGGATTTTCTATCTGTGCAAAATGGTACTTTTGGTCATGTAGTCTCTCGGCACTCCATATCTGCAACCCGAGGGCCTCGAGACATAATCTCCTTAGTTATCCACAAAATGGTGATAATAGTGACTAGTGGACAAAGGAGACACACCCTTTCTTATGGATTCATAGCCCCAGCTCCACGGTGATTTTTTATTGATATTTGGAGCAGAAAATAAACAGTTGGGTGGAATGTCCATCCCCTGCATCCGGTTGCACATTTGGTTAAAAGATAAGTGTTTTTATCTTTATTTTTTATTTTTTGTTCTTAATTATGAGATTTATTTGTTGTGCATATACTCTACTCTTGAGTAAATTATATGTTGTTATGTATTGTATAATTGGTTGCATTATAATTTGTTTTTAAATGCATTGCATTTAATTTTGGGATCATTTGTTGTGTGCTTACTATGAGTTTTAAGCAGTTATATACTTTTGTGTGAATGCTAATTTAGCTGCAATTATGTTTTAAGATTGTTGTTAACTTCTTGGGTGTGTTTAGCATGCATGTATTTGATTTAATTGGTATCATAAAGTTTTTAATTGTTAGGTTTAGTAGTGATGAACACTACATAATTCATTGATAATTCATCCCTATCTATTTACATGGGTCATTCATCCATGATAAATTGTACCACAAGTCATAGGTACAATCAAGAATAAACTACAAGTGGGAAAAACACTATGAACTTAACTAAACTTAATACAAGAGGTGAGTACACCAACACCCCCCTTAAGTGTAACTGAGAGAAGTGTAAGAGGGAAGCTAAATATTTTATATGGGTCCCAAGAACAAAGTTATGCTAGTATATGTGTGCAATATGCTCA
>JASDQU010502602.1:55965-70997 GCA_032191745.1 Picea mariana | reverse complement strand
AAGGAATAACTCAAACTAACCTTCCCAAAGGACAACTTCCTTCACCATAAACAATGAAAGGGTTTAGTGAAGATGTATGTCAATATACATATTTTTTGTAGATGGAAGAAACATGTTGAAGGCTGGGAGTGATCAGACAAATATGCACATAGTGCAATAATTTCAAAGATCAATCAATAACTCCAAGCAAACAAAGAATCATATGGAAGCTTAGGAGGATCTCACAAAACTCACATGTTAGAGATCAACAAGAGTGTTTCAAGCTAAGAATTAGTGCATTGAACACATACCTTTTTAGGTAAGAGGGCCAAAGAATCAAAAAGAGCTTCAAGGAGTCACTAAATAAGCAACGCCCTGGCATCAAAATACTCTGAGGTAGAGACTACATGGTGGTCAACCAATAAATGAGAGTAAGGAGAGTTGCACATGGATACAGTAGATGTCACAAGTTGATAGGATGTTCTTAAGCAATCGATAACATTTGTTTTCTTGATTTTGACATGCCCATATATAATATTAAAAATTGACTTGAAACTAACCAAAATAAATAGGCATTGTCATGTTAGCTTTTAATTTTTTGAACCAGCAACAAGTCAATGTTAATGTAAAACAAAAATGCCACAATAAATTTTGAAGTTGGAAAAAATGCAATAAATTGCACTTCTTTCCACTACATTTTTATGTTATTTTATCTCTATTATATTAGGGTTTTGGGGTCTCCAAAATTATTTGTAACCTTAAAAAAAAATAGTTTTTTTGATTAGAAACTCAAAATTTTGTTACACCAAATTCAAACAAAAGGTTTCCAAAAAAACAAATTTTGTGGCATAATTATCCTTGTTCACGTATTTAGACTCATGATATGTATCTCTTTTCCTTGATCACTCTAATGTTTAGGGGTATTTAACTCAAACAAGTATTTAAAAATAAGAGGTGCATAATTTTCAATTATATTGTTGGAGAACAATGAATTGTCTATCTTGAAGGTTTAAATACCTATAAACACTACACAAATTGGAGATATATGTTAGTTCTAATAGTTCCTACACCATAGTCGTGGACCAGAATGTAAATGTGGGGGAAGTTGCGAACATTCTAGCTAACAACAACAACGTAGAGGGAAAAATTATTTGATAGTGCATGCATACAATACAAGGGAAAAAAATATTTTTCCCACAAACAAATGGATAGATATGTATACAAAGATATAACTTTTATTGTTAATAGGAAATGCATTGAGATTTGTTGCAACTTCAAAATATTTCCATGGAAAATGCACTACTCTACATTTTAACATCACAACATCAAAACCCCATTCAGTAAAGTTCACCTTGGTGTATTGAGTGATTGGGACATGCAAAAAACATGACAATAAACCACAACATACAGAAGACAACATGGAAAGACTACAATATATGTTAGTGAGGTTGTATTTATGACACTCAAGGCTTCAATGCATAATGGTGTTGTGACAAGAATAGTGACATGCACTCACACATATGCACAAAACCTCTTGTGATTTAGTTGTGAAGCCACAACATTAGTATGAAAGACACCACCATATTATTGGAGCACTGGCATACGTTGATTTTAAATATTAGTAGTTTTTTGTTTGCTATCACTACATGAATAACAATTATGTTTCTTCGTTGTTTTGAGTTTGAATTGACCAACAACCTAAATAAATATATATATATATATATATATATATATATATATATATATATATATATATATAAAAGTGTAGTGATTAGAATTTTCACATCACAAATTCTATACACAACTCACCATGAGATGACACAAATGACTGCTACAAACTTTATTACAAACATTGAAATTTATCCTCTAAATTACATGCCTATGGTCTAGTTAGATGGCTTTGGATTTTCAACCTTATCCTTAATGTTTAACTTTATTAATATATAGATCCAACTCCAATGCAAGAGCATCATGCATAGAAACCAAGATAGTTGTGTAAAATGGCACAAGGACTAGGATGCATGGATATGCACAAAATTAAAGGTGTGCATAGAACAAAGTAGTGCATAGGATGATCTCAATAGGTGCAAATAATTGTGAGCACCATTCATGGAAAAGTACGCCAAGCATGGAAAAGCCATGAACAAAAAGGGAAGCACAAAAGAAGCAATGGGATGTCACGCAAATCCTAAAATAAAAGTGGGTGTTGACAAGGAGAATGGAATGGTGAGTTAAAGAGCATAGAGAAGGTGATACAATGTGTAGATCAAATAAACTAGCATGTGGCATTGGTGACTGATGCACGAGGAAGCTTAAAATATAGTTCTATAAGATTAAAAAAGAAATCGTTTCCCAATGATAAGTATATGTTGGTTACTAAGAAAACTATATACAATATTCCTAAGAAGGAGATCACCTTGGCTATGAAGAAGATATTTAGAAATCACTAGGTGACTAAGAGCATCAAGACTACAAAAACAATAAGTCACTATGGAGCAGCACGATTGGATAATAAGGAGTTGAGCAAGATTAAGAGAGCTTGAAGGAAAAGGAAGAAGATTGGTGTTAAGTATCATTCCAAGGGTGATATTGTGGACTATGAGAGACAAGTTGAGGTAGAGACAAGTGCTTAGATGTAGAAATCTATTTTATGTAACTATGCATGAATGTTAATGAGAACATGTAAACTAGTTTCCTAAATCCTCTATGTTCGATGTATTTGTGCATTCTATTTCTTCCCTGCAAGTTTAGTTTTGCATTTTGATGCATAATTCATATGGGTATGTAGAGCACTTACACTCTAATTTCACATAGCATGGAAAAATGGGTTTGTTGAGTCTTTCCCTCCACCATTTGTTGTTAGAGTAAGTCAAAACTCTAAGCATACTAAGGAGGAAAAACTCTAATTTTATCAATTTAGGTGAACTACAACAATAAAAAGGGTATGTATAGGTGGAAGAACGACCATGAACATAGAATTATAGGAAGTGAGGAGATGGATAGAAGAACTATAAAATAGGCAGATTAGTGAAGTAGAATAAAGTGCTCTCTAACCAGACGCTGAGGAGAATGAATAGAAAATTAAAAAAGAAGATGATTTTGTGATGTAGTGGATTAAATTTTAGAAGAATAGAGGAAATGTGAGAGGGGAAGTCTCAAGTTACGATGGCCTCTTGAAATTTAAATCCCTACTATATTAGCTCAACAAAATAGAGCATTATGTTAAGTATAGGAAGGTTGAAGAGCACCCTCAAAGCACAAAGTTCATTGTGATGATGTTGAAGGTACATGGAGTTCTTTGGTAGAAATTTGTGTAGTAGAACAAGCCTACAAGAATATGGAAAAGATTTGAACTTGAAACAAGATGATCCATAATTTGCACAATTTTTTTTTCTTTTTTTTATTGATTTTCAATTATCTTTATGTAGAAAATTCTCCCTTCCTTGATCTAGGAGTGTTTTTTATTACTATATTCATGTTACAACATTCAAATTGGATTCCTTCAACTTGGGAACCATGAGTAGAGGGTATCTATTTTTCCAAAGTCGCCCAAAACTTACACGTGGTCCCAACCACTATCACAACTATAGGTGCACAAAAAGCAAGAGCATAAGCACAAACATAATTAGAGAGACTTGAACCTCGTGGGGTGATCACAACACCCCTCTTTCACCAACCCAGTAATTCAGCGTTGATAATGCTAGAAATTATTATCTTTGGACTATAAGAAAATGTTGTATATACATATGCGAATTTGAAATAGAAGTCATCCATTGTTCATAAGGATATTGAAGAGTTGTACAAGTTGTCAATCTGCATCGGATCGTAAGAAGAAGAAGATCATTTATTTTGGATATGTTTAAATGGTTTGAAATGCCCCATTTAAAATGAAATAAGTGTCCACTATATAAATTTGATTGAATAATACTACCAGTGTGCATTGAAGATTGAGGAGAAGTTCACACACAATGCCAACAAAAGGAATGTTGGCAAGAATACAAGAGTTCATGACATGAGAGGTCATGGCATATTGCATAAAGGATATGATGCACATAGTGAAAGAATAGATAGTAGAGGATGCAAAGTGATGCAGGAGCATCTTTGGCCTTAAGCAATCTGCATCAACCAAAAGCATTTAAAATTCAAGTTAGCAAATTGTAGGAGAAATAAGTGTTGAAACTCTTGTTGTCGCAACATGTCTAATGTTGCAACACATCTAATGTTGCAACTCATGTTGTTGCAATGTATAAAATGCTATAACTCATATTGTTGCAACATGGCAAATGCTACAACTCTTGTTGTTGCAACATCAATGTCGAAACTTCTATCAAATTACAAATTGAAATGGTTTGGAGGAAGCGAACCGTCATAACTTTTGGCTCTCAATGTGTGTTGGGGCGACGGTTGAAGAAGTGGAACGGTTGGGACTGTTTGGTTTCCAAGAAAGAAAAAAAAGGGGGTGGGAGAACAGATAGGGATATCGGTAGAGAAACAACACAAAGGAAGTAACACTAGTTTTGAGATTTAAAGTGAAGAATAGAGAACACACATCCATTCACTGAATAAAGGATGAAGATTGTGTCATATTTGTCTAGTGATGTAGTGGGATTGTAAAAGAATAATTGTCTTGTTATTATTTAGAAATTTCATTTTGTGTTTAAATAGAGTTGTCTCTTGTTTCCTTTCCATTTTTTTCCCTATGATTATAAATTTCCTCGAAGCATTCGTTAAGTTGTTAAATTTATGTTAATATTGTTAGTTGTGCACTTTGTGGGTAGAAACCCGGTTCTGTAGTTGATTGTGTACAAGATCGAGGATGATTACGTCAAGTGATATCAGATCTAGTTTAGCTCATAAGTTGTGGGAAATGTTTCTCGAAAGTAAGGCATGTGAATGTTAGTTCGAGTGAGGGTTGCAAGACGACTGGTAAGGATGCCACCAGAAGAGTAGGATCAGCATGAGGAGGTGCTAGGAACAAATAATTAGGGGAATTACGAAGGAGGATACAAGAAATGGAAAAACGAAGGATTGGAGATGTTGAAACAAATTCAGAGTCTAAGGATGATCATAAAAAAGAAGAGCGAAATGTTGAGGAAGTAGACTCAACATTACAGTTGATATATTTTCTGATATATTTTTTGAAATGTAAGACTCTCATTGACTGGATAGAAGAGTTCCAAATATATTTGAATATGAAAATATTCAAGATCCCAATAGGGTTTGATTCATTATGACCAAGCTAAAAAGTCATGAAGCACTTTGGTGGAATATGTTGTAAAAGGACACTCTTGAGGGAGCCTCTTAGGCCCTAATAGTCATCACATACACATTATACATTAGACATTGAACAAACATATAAACAATAAGCATAATGTAATAACATATGAGAATTAAACAAAGGATTAGTTGGAGCTAGTAACTCCAACCATTTAGGATTAGTTGGAGCTAGTAGCTCTAACCATTTATCCATTGTATAAATAACCCTAAAAATGGAATAAAGAATCTGAATGGAATTCCTTCCCTACATTTATCTCCTTATTTCTTCGGAAAGAATCTGAATGGAATTCCTTCCCTACATTTATCTCCTTATTTCTTCGGATTATGTGTCTTCATGTGCTCATTGTGTCTCTCTTGAATGTCTGCCCTAATTCCTGAGACTACAACATTTTGATTCCATTGCCGCGTGACTTGAATCGGGACAAGCTAGAAAAGAAAATCCATTGACGAATATGGATGTTGCAAGAAAATCCATTGACGAATATGGATGTTGCTCATGATCGTTGATTCCTGCTCGCACAAGGTTGATTCTGCGTCGTGATGTTGCCCGATTGAATACGCCAAAGAAAATTTGTTGGCAAACTTGAAGAGCGTTGTGCGAGAGATTGTATATGATATGGAATTCCTCCTCAAGATATTCAAAAGTATGTATATGATAGTCGACTTCGACTACTTTGGTGAAACCGACTCGACTGTACAGATTGACTCGACTTCAAAAGATACGTACAATAGTCGACTTGAACTCAAGAATGATATGACTGATTTGTTTTTTTGCTATGAAGAATGGAGATGCTAGAGTGGGACGATGTAACCAGATTTCGCCTGATAATAAGTCTAATCAATGCTGAGCAACAAACGTATTATATTGTGGTCTTCCTCGACCACGTCTTCCACTGATAATCGACTTGCATGAAGCCGCTGGAAGTCTTGCTCGAGGAAATCGACCGTTGAATCTAACTAAATGAAATAAAGGTAGTCGACCTTATCGATGAAGATAATTGAATGAAGTCGACCATCGACTCAAAAGGATACCCAACTAGATACACGTTGACTGAATTCAAGCACGAATTTTGTATTCAACACTGCATAGAAGCCACGGACGTTGTCCAAACCTCAAATCCTGTGTGAAATCTGAACTAATTCTGGAATGATATCGAATCGGGTCTTTCATATGGACTCCAAGAAATCAGCAAGAAAATCGATTTGGGTTTACATCTTTGTCTACCCGGAGTTGAACACGTCATGATGCTCTTAAGATAGTTTATAAATTGATGAACTCGCAATTTTGGTCAGCATAATAATTGTTTATACCTTATATGCACGTTAAAGTTGTGATATGAAGCAAACTAAGATGCGCCTCACACAATTTTCACTGGATCGTCGAGCACAGTAGCCACCAATGAAGTCGACCTTTGAACCAGCATTCGAACAGATATAAAGTCAACCAAGAAAAACACATTGACTTGTGCAGATGTTGGTGAGAAAACGCGATTTCCCTCATGGTCGAGATCATTATCTTGGTAGAAGTCGAGGTTTGAGCCGACGGGTTAGCTGGAAAGTTGAAAAAGGACGCATTCACAACATTTAAATTGGAAAATTTCTTCTAATCTGCTCTGCGAATGATGGGTGAGAAAAGACAGTAGCGATTGGAAAAATGAATGTGGAATATTTAAAACCCTATTTTTGTGGTTGTTCTGTGTAGCCATCCTCAATATTATGATTGACATCAACGTAGCCCAGGGTTGACACCTGGAGTTATCAATGCAACCCATCTATACATTTATGAGTAAAATAATATGCAAAAGGTTGTCCTTCATATTATTGATGGTTGCTTGTAGTTTCATTGATAGGAAAGAAGCATAACACTATGGAACACTATGGCCACTTTACATTGAAAGATGTTGACTGAGGAAAGGAGACGGTGATTGAAGAATACAAACCTTTTTTCTGGTCTACGTTTCGGAGAGACAGAAAATGATATGAAAAATATCACGACGTAATACACAACATTGAATTAGATTGTAAGATGTGATTATGTGTTTCCCCATATTTATCTCCTTCTTTCTTGGGATTATGTGTCTTGATGCGATCATTGTGTCTCTCTTGAATCTACGCCCTAATTCTTGAGACTACAATAGACAGGGTAGATAACCTACAAGAGAATATTAAAACCTAGAGGAAGATGGTGAGAAAAATAAGGAGAAATTCCTACTAATCTAACTATTTCTCAAATCAAGGATAAAGGAACCAGAATACTAAAGAGTGGTAAAGTACATAAATGGATTGAAGTATAAGATTCAAGATGAAATGAGTATGCATTAAGTTCGTAATGTAGATGAAGCCTATCAAGTTGCATTGAAGGTGGAAGAAAATATTGATAGAAGGTTGCGACAAAAGTTCCAGGGAAAAGGAACTAGATGCAGGAGCAAAGCAAGTGCTACTAGAAGCAGTGAAAAGGAGGATGAAGTAGTCATCAATCAAAATACAAGAGGAAGTGGCATTGGAATAGGAATAGGTT
The DNA here is from genome assembly GCA_032191745.1 of Picea mariana. Classification (NCBI taxonomy): domain Eukaryota; kingdom Viridiplantae; phylum Streptophyta; class Pinopsida; order Pinales; family Pinaceae; genus Picea; species Picea mariana. Next base: position 63,223 of record JASDQU010502602.1, on the reverse strand, counting down.
TTGGTAGAGGAAATTATGTGATTACATGTTATAGATGTGGAGTAGAGGGTCACAAAGCATCATAATGTTCAGAGAGGCATAATGCAACAAGAAGAAATGAAGCTAGAACACAAGTTACCCAAGTAGATGAGACAGCCATTACTGGTGGAAATGTGGAAGTACTTCAGCAAGAAAAAGGAGAAAACTTGATGTTCAGAAGAATATTATTCAAGCTTGAGACAAAGGCAGCAGAAGAAGTTGAACAGAGAAAGAGAGTATTCAAAACTAAATGCAAAATTCAGGATAAGTGTTGTCATCTTGTCATTGATGGCGAAAGTACAAAAAATTTAGTATCCACGGAAGTAATGGAGAAATTGAAATTGAAAAGCATTCCACATTTGAATCTATATTAGGTATCATGGTTGAAAATAGGATAGCAAGTGACTATGACTGAGCAATTCTTGTTGAGTTTTCAGATTAGAAAGTTTAGTGAACATGTATTGTGTGATATAGTAGAGATGGATACTTGTCACGTAATACTTGGAAGACCGTGGTTAATTGACATGAAATTTTTCCATGATGGAAGGAATAATACTTATGAATTTTTAAAAGATGCATAGCAGTACAGATTGGAGCCAATGGTGGAGATTGAGTCAATCGGTAGTGAAAGCAAAGGAAATAACAGCAGAAATGTTTGTAGTGGCAATCGCATTATGATTTGTTCAACCAAAGAATTTTTGAGAGAACAAAAAAGGAACCATTTTTGTTTGGCCTTAATGCCAAGAAAAGTTCTAGAGAATGGAAAGATGAGCTTTCTGCCACCATAAATTCAACCTTTATTGAATGAATTTAAAGATATTGTGGGAGATAATTTACCAACAGGTTTACATCCCTTAAAGGGTATATCACTTCGAATTTATTTGATACTAGGATCAAGTCTACCAAATAAAGCTCCTTATCGGATGAATCCAATAGAGCGTGAGGAGGTAAATAAGCAGGAGCAAGAGATGCTTGACAAAGGACTGATCAGAGAAAGTTTGAGCATGTGTGTTGTACCTACAGTTTTGACACCTAAGAAAGGAGGTGAATGGATAATGTTCATTGATTCATGAGCTATTAACAAAATTAATATCAAGTACATATTTCATTTACCAAGGATGGATGACCTCATGAACTATTTGAGTGGGGCCAAATACTTTTCAAAGACTGATTTGATGAGTGGTTGCCATCAGATTCAGATAAGAGAAGGTGATGAATGGAAGACAACGTTCAAGACAAAGGATGGATTCTTTGAGTGGTTAGTTATGCCATTTGGGATAACTATTTCCCCCAACACATTCATGAGAGTGATGAATGAAGTTTTGAAACCATTTTTCGGAAAATTTGTTGTCGTGTATCTAGATGACATTTTTCTTTTCAGTAAAACCAAAGACAAACACCTAGAGGATGTGAGAAAGTTGTTATAACGATTGAAGGAAGAAAAATTGTTGATAAATTTGAAGAAATGTATGCTTCTAAAAGAGGAGAATTTTTTATTTCCAACGAAGGCTTAAAGATGGATTCTGAAAAGGTTAAGCCTATTTTGTAGTCACCAACACCTAAGTGTAAGTTTGATGTGAGARTTTTTCATGGATTAGCAAGCTTATATAGGAATTTTATCAGAAATTTTAGTGAGATCTTTGCACCACTTACTGAATGCATGAAAAGGGGGATTTTCAAGTGGACAGAAGCAGTCGTAAAGCCATTTGAAGACTTSAAGAAAAAAGTGATTGAATGACTAGTTTTGGCACTTCCAGATTTCAATAAAGTGTTTAAAGTGGATTGTGATGCAAGTAGTWCAGCAATTGGAGCAATTTTAAGCCAAGAAGGAAGGTTGCTTGCATTCTTTAGCGAGAAATTGAATGATGCTAAGAAGAAGTACTTTGTTTATGATCAATAATTTTATGTGATTGTTACAAGCTTTGAATAAATGGCGACATTCTACGAATCATAAGGTGTTRTAGCACATCAATGACCAAGGTAAGTTAAATCAAAAGCATTCCAAATGGGTATAATTTTTGCAAAGTTACTCATTTGTTTTGAAGCAAGGGTCTAGAAACTCGAATAAAGTTGCAATTGCACTAAGCCATAGAATAATTCTACTGAATACTTTGTCAGCTGAAGTTGTTGGCTTAGAATGTATGAAAGAGTTATATGCAAAGACATAGATTTTGCATAGGCTTGGAAAGCATGCAAAACACCTTGGAGCATTGATAGAACACCATATGTGGATTTCAACATCCAATAAGGGTTCTTGTTCAAGAATCAAAGTTTGTGCATTCCACAGAGTTCATTGCGGCTAAATCTTATTAAAGAGTTGCACAACAAAGGTTTAGGTGGACATTTTATCATTGACAAGACCACGAAATTGGTGAGAGAAAGATGTTTTTGTCCTAACATCAACAAATATGTTAAGAAGTTTTTTGGGTGTTGCAGAATTTTCCAACTCGCCAAAGGAAGGAGTGGAAAATCGAATTGTATACACCATTATCGGTACCTGAGAGACCATGTGAAGATAGAAGTATCGACTTTGTTTTATCACTACCTAGGACGCAGAGTAGTCATGATTATATGATGGTTGTAGTGGAAAAATTTTCAAAGATGTCACATTTCATCCCATGCAAGAAAACCAATGATGCTACTAAAGTGGTTGTTTTTTTCTTCAAAGAGATTGTGATATTACATGGACTACCAAGAAGTGTCACTTTTGAAAAGGATATGAAATTTCTTGGGCATTTTTGGAGGATACTTTGGAAAAAGATGCATTCCAAATTGTTGTATAGTTCTGCATATCATCCTCAAATAGATGGATAGACCAAGGTGGTGAACCGAAGCTTTGGAAATTTGTTAAGGAGATTGAGTGGGGAGAATCCAACACAATGGGATTTGATATTAGCATAGGCTGGATTTGCTTATAACGATCCTGTTAACATATATGTGGGAAAGATTCCATTTCATATTGTTTATGGTAGGTCACCAAAAAAAATTGTTGACTTGGTTAAATTGACAAATATGGAGGACAAAAGGAGTGTTGATGCAAGTGAGTTTGCAGAAGGCATACAAGAAATGCATGAGCAGGTTAAGAGAAAGTCGCAATAAAGCAATATCATATATAAACAGCAAGTAGATTTATGAAGAAGACAAAAGGTTTTTGAAGAGGGAGAATTGGTAATGGCACACTTGAGGAAGAAAATATTTCCTAGAGGTATGTATAGTAAACTAAATTACAATAAAATTGGACCATGTCAAATTTTGAGAAAGATTTTTTATAATGCATATAAGCTAGAATCGCAAGAGAATTTTGACATTTCTCCAATATTCAATGTGGCAAACTGTATGAGTTTCATCAGGTAGCAGCGCATGAGAAAGAAGGTACCCTGGATGAATGGAAGAAATAGATACATGTTAAACTAGCCGAAGAATTAGAGAAAATCATGGCAAAGAGGGTTAGTAAGAGGACCCAGAATAAGGAATATTATGAGTATCTAGTTAAGTGGAGAAACATGGGTTCTGAATATGCATCGTGAGTTTCTGAAAAAGAGTTGGCATGCCTATGAGGATATTCATTTTTAGAATCTATAGTTTGCACCACATGAGCTGGAGCTCATGTTTTCTTACCAGGGAAGTCTAATGCAGGAGCATCTTTGGCTTAAGCAATCTGCATCAACCAAAAATAATTTAAATTCAAGTTTTAGAAAATTGTACGGAGAAATAAGTGTTGAAACTCTTGTTGTTGCAACACGTCTAATGTTGCAACTCCTATTTCTCCAACACATATAATGCTACAACTCATGTTGTTGCAACACATAAAATGATACAACTCTTGTTGCTGCAACACGTCAAATTTTACAACTCTTGTTATTGCAACACGGCGGTGTTGCAACACCAATGGAAAAACTTCTATCAGATTACAAATTCTTGATGTGCTACAACTTATGTTTTTTATGATGGGTTATAATCATGTCATGAATGCACATGTCTTAGATCAAACACCATAGAAGGTGGTGGGTGTAGCTCCACATGCCTTGGACAAAATTTGTGGGAATTGGTAATAAATTGCAAGGGGAAGTTGAAACGACAGCAGAAGAACCTAAACAGAGAAAGAGAGTGTTCAAAACTAAATGMAAAATTCAKGATAAGTGTTTTCATCTTTTCATTGATGGAGAAAGTACAAAAAAATTAGTATCCACAGAAGTAATGGAGAAATTGAAATTGAAAAGCATTYCACATTTGAATCTGTATTAGGCATCACGGTTGAAAATAGGACACCAAGTGACTATGACTCAGCAATGCTTGTTGAGTTTTCGGATTGGAAAGTTTAGTCAACATGTATTGTRTGATATAGTAGAGATGGATGCTTGTCCTGTACTACTTGGAAGACTGGTTGTTTGACATGAAATTTTTCCATGATGGAAGGAATAATACTTATGAATTTTTACAAGATGGATAGCGGTACAGATTGGAGCCAATGGTGGAGGTTGAGTCAAATGGTAGTGAAAGCAAAGGAAATAACAACAGAAATGTTTGTAGTGGCAATCACATTATGATTTGTTCAGCCAAATAATTTTTGAGAGAACAAAAAAGGAATCATTTTTGTTTGGCCTTAATGCCAAGAAAAGTTCTAGAGAATGGAAAGATGAGCTTTATGCCACCATAAATTCAACCTTTATTGAATGAATTTAAAGATATTGTGGGAGATGATTTACCAGTAGGTTTACATCCCTTAAAGAGTATATCACATCAAATTTATTTGATACTAGGATCAAKTCTACCAAATGAATATCCTTATCGGATGAATCCAATATAGCATGAGGAGGTAAATAAGTAGGTGCAAGAGCTGCTTAACAGAGGACTGATCAGAGAAAGTTTGAGTCTATGTGTTGTACCTACAGTTTTGACACCTAAGAAAGGAGGTGAATGGATAATGTTCATTGATTCACGAGCTATTAACAAAATTAATATCAAGTTTAGATTTCCTTTACCAATGATGGATGACCTCATGGACTGTTTGAGTGGGGCCAAATACTTTTCAAATACCACTACGGTAGTTATATGTAATAAATGTGAGAAGGCTCTCTAAAAGGTTCCTAGGAGATAGAGAGAGCTATATAAAGAAGTGTAAGCAATGTTATGAAACATAGTGAAGAATATTGTGATTGTACAAGCAAGGATTGCTTGAAGAGTGTTATCCTTCCTTAAGGATTAATATATGGTGTTACCCTACCTCAGGGGTTTTGTTTACATCTTGTGTTTATGTATTTGGTGAGTGGTTTGGATTATTATTGTTGATATTATGAGTTTATTTTGATATTTATCTTCATATCTATTCAGGTACTTAACAAGGATGCTCTTGATTCGATCAACCAAACATCTTGATCTGACTATGTACTGGTAGACACCAGATACACATCACCGCCTTTGTCTGGATTAATCTCTCTCATTCGACTGCTTCTCATCGGATCTTGTACTGACTTCCATTTCATTTGACTTGCGGTCCCTTTTATAATGCCTAGATTTACTGCATTTCCAACATCTTCTCGTCGATTGAATAGGGGATTTAGATCTACCCTTTGAATCAGACTTTCTACCAGAGAATTTGTCTTTATCTCTGTCAACCGGTCGACCTCTCACCATTAAATCATATTTGGTCAATCCTTTTGTGTTCTTCCTTCTCATTTATTCTGACAGTAAATATGCATCTACCTCTTCTAGCGCTAATGTGGCTGAATTTCTCCCTATAGCCACAACTAAACTATCCCAAGAGGCTGGCAAAGAACATAATAGGCTAATACATTTCTCCTCCTCACTGATTTTAATATCCATGTAAGATAACTAACTTATTATGGTATTAAATGCATTTAAATGCTTATTTACCGAGCTTCCCTCACTCATCCTCGGAAGATATAGTTTCTTTCTAAGGAACAACTTATTTACTAGGGATTTTGAATGGTACAAGCCTCCCAACTTATCACACAGTTTCTTGGTCGAGTCTTCACCTGAGACATTCAGCAACATCGAATCTGCAAGAATTGTACTCCTTGTCCTTCTCTCGAGTTTCTCCCATTCTTCCCTTGACATACCTATCAGAATGGTACCTGTACATATTGTTTCCCATTGTTCTCAATCTACAAGGAGATATTCAATTTTAAGCTTCCAAAGCTCAAAATTATGACCATTGAATTTTTCGATCTCTATTCTTGAGCTATTTGCCATTTTTTAAGCACAAATTTAAAGATCTTTGACTTACGATTCTTACTGGACCTAGGGTTATCTCATATCCAAGGTTGTTAAATCAAGCTCTAATACCACATAATAGGAAATTGTACTTCCACACTAAACCTAATAGAAGAGAGGAAGACAAATTTAATCTAGAAAACAAATAACAAAGTAAATAAATAGTACACAAAGATTTTACCTTGGAAACCCAAACGGGAAGACCAACATTCCTTGAACTTCTTACTCTCTCGTTGTCTTATTCATTACAAATAAAAGGTTCCATGCCTAACCTTGGTACACACCTAACACACAATCGACATCATACCTTCTTGCTTTACACAAGAACAACCATGTAGACAATTCGGCTTACATCTACAACATGCATTAGCAAAAACATCCAAGATTTATCATTAACTTATTTAATGATTACAACATGCCTTATTTATAGGCTTTATAGTAGTAAAAATCCTAAATAAAGCCGCCCAAAAATGGTTAATGATCCACACAAATCATTGGCTACAAATTCATCTGAATCTCGGGATTATGTTATAGTTGACTTCCAGTCGAATTTACTAGTCGAACTTCATTCGGTATTTAGTCACTTGACACACGACCGCCTATCGAAATCTTGTCGGTTGACCTCTTTGACTTGATTTCAATTACTTAGAATTCAACTTTTCTTGGTCGATCCACTTCGACCTTTGACTTTCACTCCCAGTCGATCCACCTCTACTAAACTTTCACTTAAAGGATATAACAACCTGTTAGCAACATTTCTTGTCTTCGGCATCGAGATACACAGGTCTGCAGATTGCTCGAGGAGCACCCAAGCGTAGCACATAAGAGAATTCCTTTTCAGAATTAAAATCAAGCGAGTGGGCATTTTATTCTTCAGTGGAAAGGATTCAGCGACAGAGCAGAACAGCGATTGATGGGTAATTGCAGATTGACCGAGTCACGTCAAGTATAGCGCTAAAAGTTTTAAGGAGGTCGATGGTCGGAATCCTTCGGGAGGCCCTCACGA
>JASDQU010502602.1:23646-52390 GCA_032191745.1 Picea mariana | reverse complement strand
TCGCCTCTTCCTTTCATAATCTTGTACATTCTCCCCCTTCTTGGCTTCCTCAAATCACTTATGTCAGAAGGAAACCCAAGGATCAAGCTCCCAAATCAAAGGGGCATGTTGGCCCTTGACCAAGTTTTGAGGAAACATTGGTTGTGTTTGACCACTTTTGGGAATTCGACAGGCTGGTCGAAGATGGAGCGCCTAGGCAGAGCTAAGATCGGGGAATCTCATGTATTTTTCAGGCTTGTGGACCCAACAAAGGGTTTTAGGGTTTATGTAATGGGTTATGGGATGTTGGCCCATGGGTTTAACCATGTTTAGGCCTCTTTGTAAATGTATAAATAAGTAGCTAAGCGATGTAATAAGGACGGTGTGTTTGGCTATGTGCATAATATGTTAATGTTGGCTTAGTGAAATATATTGGAAGTTGCTTTGTGCAATCCAACTGTGTAAAGTAAGGCTTTGTGCTATTAAGGAGTTTTCTCTATGCCTTGATCGGGTTTTGGGAAGGTGGATCTAGTGCACTGTGCACAAATCACCTGCCCACTGCGGAGTTAGGATCTGTGGCTTTGTGTACCAGAGCAGATGAATGTAAGAAGATCAAATACTAATAAAGAAGAAGAAGAAGTCGGTGGACGTAGCCCTACACTGGGGTGAACCATGTATATCATGTGTCTTGATATGCTTTGTGCGATGTTTCTTATGTGATTTATGCTTAGTGTTGTTATAATGAATGAACATAATTTTGGAGCTTAGTGCTTAATGATGTTAAAGATGAATGAATGCTAGATCTAAGTCAATGCTATGATCTAAGAGGTTTTAAGGGTTTGATCTTGATTATTACTGCGCTGTTTTTGTACTTAGGGTTTGATCTGTGATGTGAATAAGACTCATGAACTAATGAATATTATTGGCTAAGTGCTCTATTAAGTGTTATAATCACATATCTGTGTCCCAACTTGGTTGTAGACACCTGAGTCCTACAACCCCCCTGCCTCTACCTCAGGTGAGACTTCATCTGCTTCACAGGTGTTGCCGAAAGGGCTGGTAGTTAGGGTTTTGTTGGTGTGATGTTGAAGCGTTGAACTCTGGGTCTGCCCTTGTGCTAGAAAATGGTTCCGTTGCCGAGAACTGAAACTGTGATTGCTGGGAACTGAAGAAAAGAGAAATCTCAGTGCATAGATCTGTTTCTATAGTGCACAGTATTCTACTTAACTTGCGAAACTCTGTGCTAAGAAAGGAAATTGGATCTGAAGAAAAGAGGTGAGATCTTAAAGCTTTGCTTCAAATTTTTTGGAAATTTTTGGATCTGAAGGTAAGAGGTCAGATAAGTGGAAATTTTTGCTTCGAAAGTATGAATCTAGGTCTGTTTGATAGATTTTGTCCTAGTTTGAAAGCTAGGGCACAGTTAGAAGAAGGAATTGATCTGAATAAATTTGATAGAAATAGAGAAAAATGTGTTATTACTATGCATAGACAAACTTTTTAGACTAATAAGTGGATGTAGGAACCTAGAAAGAATTTTTACACATTGCAGGTCCAACACTGTGATCCCAATGCGCAGTACAAGAAAGGTCGGGGATCGTTTAAAAGAAAGAGAGGATTGACACTGTGTTACAATTGCAGAAGGCTGGGACATCTTGCTAAAGAATGCTCTGGTGCATGTCCTATTTGTCTTTGTTGTAAAGCTATTGGTCATGAGGTTGAGGATTATCCAAGAATGATTGCTAAAGTTGAAAATATAAACACGAGACAGGAAAACTATAAAGAAGGTCAAGAGACTAAGGATATGTTGGAAAACTAGAAAGAGAAAGAATCAGAGAAAGCTCAAACTCTGTTAAAAGAAGTAATGGATGATCACAGAGACATCAATTTACCAGAGATCCCTAAAGAAAAACAATGCATAGTCACAAGAATAGAAGACTTCAACATAGACTGTGTATTGGATGAAGAAACACATGTGAACATTATGCCAAAAAGAACTTGGGAAATTTTGGGAAAGCCTGCTATGATACCTTCATTGGGAACGATAGGTTTGTTTAAAGGAAAGATGATAACCTTATGTGGAAGAGTTTCCAATATACCTATGATTTCTCATCAAACGTCAACAAAAGAGGACTTTGAAGTTATTAGGTTTGTTGAGAACAACGCCCCTTTTCCACTTTTATTAGGAAAGAATTGGATTGAGAAGGATCAAATAGAAGGAAAGCAGAGGAGGAAGCTACTGAGCAAAAAAACAAGAATTAAGGGACCTCATAACCAAAAGAATAGAGCGATTAATAGAAGAACAAGAGGATAATTCGAAGCAACAGAGGGCAAGAGAACTTGCTATCAAAGTTGAAAGAATGCAAGAAGACTTGAAGAACCTGCCCATGCAAGAAATAAGAATACCTACCATGGAGCTAATGAAAGAAGAGGTATTACCTTCAAACACTTTGAAAGAACATCAACAGTGCGAAGTCACTTTACTAAGAGAAGATAAGAATAAGAATGGAAAGAGGAATCTAGAGACTCAGACCACAGGAAAGAAGGAAAGGAAGCTCAGTGAGAAGAAAGCCAAGTTAAAAAAACTATAGAAAGTTCCAGAAAAGACTTCGCACGAGTTAGATCTGCAGAAGATGAACCTCGCCAGAATAGAAAAACCACATAGAATGGGACTTCGCCATGGAAAATCTATATGACCATTGGAGGCTCCCCGACCATTAGAATAACGCTACAAAACGTCTAGAAACACAATTATTGGAGGTGCCCCGACCATTAGAATAACGCTCCAGAATGGCTAGAAGCACAATTATTGATTAGTTAAAGAAGCAGTGACTAAAGAACTTCACTCTATTTTGGGCTTGGCACAGGAGGAAGAAGAGTCAACCGAGATACAAGTAGGGAATATTGTTGATTCCATTCAACAACTTCAAGCAATGCTGAGAACTCCGCAATAAGTGCACAACCAGAGGAAAGAAATCACTAAAAGTATAGTTTTAAGGATCATGACCCTCACCTTAGAATGTAAGCAGTTGAGCGACCAAAGTGCGCAGACCTATGAGCACCTTGTAGAATATCCAGATATGAGGACACTAGAAGCACAACTACAGGAGGTGAAGCAACAAGCACTGACAGTTCAAGCACATATGAAGATGCTCACGACAGTTGAGAAAATGAAGAGATCACAGGAACAATGCACAATCTAGTAGCAGGTTACTACCATCCAGAGTAGAGTCATGGAGGTTACACAGAGACTACAGCCGGTGTAGGATGAAGCTTGCACGCTTTTTGAATAGATTGAGGGACAAGGCTCGCAGCTGGACTAGACGGTCACGATAGTGGAACAACACTTGGAAGGGCCTGTTACAGAACAAGTGATTTAGGAGTTTGCCAAGTAGGAGGCTCTGGCGAAGAAACAAGTCGAGGTAGATTGGGCTAAGCTCGAAGCCTTTGAAGCAACATTGCCTAGATCTGAGTGACTCGGGACAAGTCACATGTGAGTGTTGGGGGCATGTTGGCCCTTGACCAAGTTTTGAGGAAACATTGGTTGTGTTTGACCACTTTTGGGACTTCGACAGGCTAGTCGAAGATGGTGCGCCCAGGCGGAGCTGAGATCGTGAAATCTCACATATTTGTGGGCTTGTGGACCCAACAAAGGGTTTTAGGTTTTATGTAATGGGTTATGGGATGTCGGCCCATGGTTTTACCCATGTTTAGGCCTTTTTGTAAATGTATAAATAAGTAGCTAAGCGATGTAAGAAGGACGATGTGTTTGGCTATGTGCAAAATATATTAATGCTGGCTTAGTGCAAGAGATTGGAAGTTGCTTTGTGCAATCCGATTGTGTAAAGTAAGGCTTTGTGCTATTAAGGAGTTGGCTCTATGCATTGACCAGGTTTTGGGAAGGTGGATCTAGTGCACTGTGTGAAAATCACCTATCCACTGCGGAGTTAGGCTCCGTGGCTTTGTGCACAGGAGTAGATGAATGTAAAAAGATAGAAGACTAATAAAGAAGAAGAAGAAGTTGGTGGATGTAGCCCTAGACTGGGGTGAACCATGTATATCCTGTGTCTTGATATGCTTTGTGCGATGTTGCTTATGTGATTTATGCTTAGTGTTGTTATAATGAATGCATATAATGTTGTAGCTTAGTGCTTAATGATGTTAAACATAAATGAATGCTAGATCTGAGTCAATGCTATGTGTTAAGAGGTTTTAAGGCTTTGATCTTGATTATTACTGCGTTGTTCTGTACTTAGGGTTTGATCTGTGATGTGAATAAGACTCATGAACTAATGCATATTGTTGGATAAGTGCTCTGTTAAGTGTTATCATCATATATCTGTGTCCCCGCTTGGTTGTAGACACATGAGTCCTGCAACTCCCCTGCCTCTACCTCGGGTGAGACTTCATCTGCTTCGTAGGTGTTGTCAAAAGGGACGTTAGTTAGGGTTTTGTTGGTGTGATGTTGAAGCGTTGAACCCTAGGTCTGCCCCTGTGCCAACAGGGCATTTCTAGGGCAGTCTTGGCTGAAATATATGATCGAACCTTCACTCCTCCAAGTACAGGTTTTGAAGGTAGCCATAACTTCCCCAATCACCTGATCTGATGCCATTAACATGTTTCTTGTGAACAATTGAAAATGGTACCAAAAATAGGTTGTTCATTCGAGTTTATGTAGGTGTAGGTTGGGCTTCTAGGAAAACTTCCTATTTTCCTCACATAAACTACCCAGTTTCCCGTCCCCTCTTTTTGGGTTTTTTGTTTTTTTTGTCTTTTTCAATTTTTTAAGAGCTTGAAAAAGAATAAAACAATGCTACGTTACAAAGGAGGAACGAGCGTCACAAGCATACTATTTCTAGGCGCAAGGAACAAACTAATGCTCAGAGCAAGGAGACATGTGCAGGAAAAGGAAACTCGGGGATAATTCCTCCATGGGTCAAGGTGTCAGGTCGCAGAGGCAAAGTGCTACAAGGTTTGCATATAAGGAATGCTTCAAAGGTTCATTTGAGAGCAACATGGAGCCAGAATTAGGCCAAAGACGCAGATATGAAAATGCGATTAGGGAGACACAATGAAACCCCCTTCAATGTATTTTTAACGAGCCTAGAGAAGGTAAGCTCGGTAGTTTTTTCACGTTTAGAGAGTCTGGAAAAACATAAAAGAAGACTCCATTGGGGTACCTTTTTCAGAAATAGTCTAGTCGGCTCGAAAAAGGGGTAAACTAGCATCGAAAAGACGTCTATTCAAAACCATTTTAACGAGTGTGACACAGACAATATCACTCGACAATATTTTCAATTTTAAGGAGTCTAAAAAGAGCTTAACTATGGACTCACAACCTTTTTCTGGATTTAGTCTCCTTAGCCTGAAAAAGTATAAAATTTACTAAGGAGAACTCTCCCGACGAGACGAATCTCCCAAGGTGTACCTTTTTCCTCTTTAATATACAAGTCGGAAAAGGGATAAACTCATGCCAGTAGATGTTCTTCTGTACCAATTTAATGAGCGTGAAGGAACAAGGTCACTCAACGATCTTTTCAATTTTAAGGAGTCTGAAAGTAACTTAACTATGGACTCCGTAGGGATGTTCTTTTGTAGCAATTTAACAAGTGTGAAAGTACAAGGTCACTCGACGATCTTTTCAATTTTAGGGAGTCTGAAAAGAGCTTAACTATGGACTCCGTGGGGGTTCCTTTTTCATAAATTTAGCCCCTCAGGCCCAAAAAAGGGTTAAACTTATACCTGTGAATACTCTTCTAGCGAACCGAAGTTCCTAGAGTATAAATTTGTTCATAAAATTGACCGTCCAGATTGAAAAAGGGGTAAACTACAACTGGAAAAATATGCCTTCAAGTTTTAGTTTGGCGAGCGTGAAGGGAAACAAGATCGCTCGACAATCTTTTCATGTTTAGAGAGTTTGAAAAGGGATTAAAGAAGACTCTAGGGGGATACTTTTCTCAAGTAATCCCGACGAGATCACTTGCACCAAGAGGGGGAAGTAAGGGCTCCCATGCCCCCATTGGATAAACCAACGGATCAATTGTCGAGACTATGTCTCGAGAAGGAAAACATGAGTGAACAAGTTCTTTCTCAGAAGCAATTGAACATCGAGGATAAAACACTACATAAATAACCCATGGCGGGGTAGAGTCTACACGAACACTAGGAACATACAAAGGGGAAGCCTGAACTAACACCGAATTAGGATGGTGATTATCAGATGCCAACTGGTCGATAGTGACAATGCTTCCATTATGAGGGAAATGCCTCACCTGGAAGAGTGTAGACACCACAACATTCATAGCATATACATAATCACGCCTGAGAAGCATATTGAAATCTAACAGGCCTTGCACCACTATAATATCGACAAGGGAAATCCTACCACCTAATGAGATAGGCAACTAAGGAAGAACCCCCAAATATTCACTAGGACGTTTGTCAAAATCCAACAGCTCATGCAAAGTAGACACAAGCTCGGGAGATTCCAAGACTTTCCAAACCGAGGAGGATAAAAGACTTGCGGAGGATCCTTCATCCACAATAAATTGATAAATTTTTGTTTAATTAACTTCAACCCTTATTTGAAAAGTTGCAGAATAAAGAAGACGATGCTCAAAAATATCATTCCAATCAAAGGAAACCATCCTAGGGCTTGGAGGGGGTGTGCTTGAAATGAGTGGAATGCCCCCTTGTTCTGAAAGTACTGAACTGGAAATGATAAAAACACAGTCAGTAGACACATCACTCTCTAAGAGAAGAGTGGGATCAACCAAATATTGCATCAGCATGACCACTTTGGTAGACTCGACACTCTCCAAAAGAAGAGTGGGATCAGCTGAAGACTGCATCGACGTGACCACTTTCTCAACCAATGGCTGAATAGGCTGCGAGACTACATGGTCTAAATGCGCCTCACCCCCCAAAAGAGGAGTGGGATCAGATGAATACTTCATCGACATGACCACTTCATCAACCAAAGGTTGAAAGGATTGTGAGGAAACCTCAAAAGACTCAACATCAGAAGATCTTGTAGACAGGGCCACAACCTTCATACCTCTGGAAGGCTAGGGCATAAATGAGTAAGGTGATCTCCCTTGCAAAGATTACAAGGGAACTTAGGCTTATGTCCTATCCATCTTAGTTTCTCAATAGAATCAATGCCCCCAACATGACTAGCAGTGGCTGGTTGCACATCTCCAACATGACTTGCAGAGGTTGGTGATGGGTTGATAACATGACTTGCATAGGCTACATATCTATCGCCAATATGACTAATAGTGACTAGAATTTTTCCCCTAGCATGACTTGCATAAGATGGGTTCTTGCCCCTAGTATGACTTGTAGAGGCTGGGTGTTGGTCTTCAACATGAATTGCAGAGGTTGATGACCTATCTCCAACATGACTTGCAGAGGTTGGTGACTTCTTCTTCCTATTATTCCTCTTTCTATTTAGTTTAGACTTCCGGTTACTAGTAAATGTACTTTCACCAGAGGCGGGAGAAGGAGGAGGAGAAGACTTTGCTGACAAAGGAACATAAACATGGTGCCCATGACATAAAGTGCTTAAATGATAAGCGTCAAGAGCATTCAAGACATTTGGAATGGTGCCCAACCAAACTGGTAGTCCCACATTCAACCCAAGAATGTACAAAGTGGCCATCAAAGGGACACCAATGTTTTCGAAGAAAGGAAAAACACAAGAATCCTCTTGTGAAGGGGTTCCTTGGTTGGTATCCTCAGTAACTTTAGCCATGAAGATCCTATGCACAGGTTCTCCCCTTGCGGGATCATTCAAGTCCGTAAAAGTCTCACACACTGACTATGGCGAACTAGTGTTATCAAAACAACGCCTATAAAGAGGCGGTTCCACATTTCCAAGATGAAGACTGAAAATTCCTCGTGACCGGTGGAGTGGATGGTCTACCACCCTAGGTCAGATACCCAAAGAAATGAATGACTAAATCACTATGGAAAACTAGGGAGCACATAGCACACACTAAAATCTCCTAAAGGAAAATCAAGAAGACGACTATCTAGTTGGAAGAACAATTACGCCAACCAACACTAGAGAAACTTACAGGTGCAAGTGAAAATCGAACACAGAAGCACCCTTTGGGTATACTCTTCAAAGAATGGCCCGACGTTTGCCCTAGGTACCGCAATATACCCCCACAGTCACATGTGCAAGTCCCTATAATAAAGGAAACTAAGTTGCGAGCTCGTAAAAGGTCACGAGGCAAGTACATTCGACAGTCGAGTGGACTGCAATGAGCAGGATAACAAGTTCAAAACCTATCGAGGGTATCGAAAGCAAGTGTTCTAGAAGACAACTGAGGATCTCGAATGGATTCGAGGTCCACAAAGCTCCATAGACAAATGCGAACAATAGTATCCCACGATAGATCCTCAATATGCGTTCCCCACAACGCTTGGTCTGACTTTGGAGGGGTTATCTCCACTGCCTTTCCTCACACAACCTCGTGTTTAGCCCCTGTGTTAGAGGGGGGTCCCAGATAAATTTAACGTTTACTAGAATTTTTACACTGCCTAGCTATGACTCCAATGTTTGTTTATAAGCCTTGAAGAGTTTCCTCTCCAACCTAATTCAAGGCTCTAACCTAAACTAGTTGATTGACCCTACAAACATAGAATTCTAATAAACTTTAATTAGCGTTCGTTTTAAATGGCTTGTTTTAACTCAAGGAAATGACAGTGAAACTAGTGATGTGTATGGGAGACAAAGAAGGAGAAGAAAACGAAACTGAAAGCAAATTTACTCCTAGTTAACAATAAAGATTTGCAACTAAGTCTTTAAACCAACTTTTCATAACTGACTAGTTTCAAGATCTTTAAAAAGAATACTTAAAACGAAATTTTACTCAACTAGGAGCTACTTAAGTTTTAAGCAATCAATAAAGAACTTAAAAACTGAACTCTTTTTCCTTTCAAGTAAAATAACTAACCCTAACTACTTTACCAAACTAGGAAATGAAAGATCTTTTTCTTTTTCTTTTTGGAAAATACTTTAAACAAGAAGAACTTGAAACAAATATTTTTCTCTTTTCTTTAAAGCAAATGAAAGGGGGAAAATAAAAACAAGACAAGACTAAGACTGACCTCCGACCCACTGCGGATTGCAGGGAGTGACTTAAGACACCAAACAGGCTGATCAACAAACTCAAAGACTGGCCTAAAACCCTTTCAATATTTAAACATAAGAAATATTTTAAAAAGATAAGAAAACTGACATCTAACCTAAGCTTTGACTGTAAAAACAGAGACACTGGACTCCAGTCAAGAAACCATGAGAAGTAAGACCTCAATCAGGGAAGAGGTTGGCTACCCATTCTTAAAAAAGAGTTTCCTGACACAGGTACGCTACTGATACTTAAGCAACCTGCATATGTACGTGGGCTATCTATAAAGTAGGGTACGTATGTACGCGTGATGACCCACAACAGGCTGTGTACACCTCTGTTCTTCTTGAAAAAATAAAAAAAATAGAGAAACTGACAGGGCAGGGAGTACTGGTATGGCACCAACAGGTGACC
Source organism: Picea mariana (assembly GCA_032191745.1). NCBI lineage: Eukaryota > Viridiplantae > Streptophyta > Pinopsida > Pinales > Pinaceae > Picea > Picea mariana. The sequence continues at coordinate 42,860 of JASDQU010502602.1, read as the reverse complement.
AGACACCTTGAAAGACTCAATAGACTAAAAATAAACTCGAAAGGTATAAAAACCAATCCAACACCCAAAAAATCCCCTAAAACCCTAGAGGCTTCCTCAGTATGGTCGCCAGTTCTGCTAGAGCGGGAACACCCCCTTAAGACTACACTAGGGTTCGTAATGTAGGCATATCACAATCGTCTAAAAGCCTCCTACTTCTCTAACTACCCCAAACATACCCCAGACTTATGCAAGAAAAGTAAAATGAGAAGGATCTGGTAACTGTACCTTTACTTCGCGTCCGATGTAGATCCTCTCTCACTCGATAGCTTCACTGACTGCAAACCTCCTCCCAAGGCTGGCCTGAATTCAAAGAAAAATAAATAGATAACTACAAGCATACATTTCATACGTAAATAAGGGTTATATGTTAGAATAAAAACATAAATCAAATGCAAACATTCGACACATCATGTTTTGGGACATGAAAAATACTTCTTTTATTGATAATAAAATGATTACTTACAACCAAAGTCGGCTACTGCTCTTCGAACCTGGTCCAAGATCCTCTTCACTGAGCTCTAAGTGCACCACCTTGATGGCTTCTCCTCTCAAACTTCTTCTTGGGAAATGAAATGGGTTTCTGATGGAAGAAGGAAGGCAAATTGGGGAATTCTGATGAAATTCTCACAAAAGCGTTGCAAATGCTTGGGAAAAGGAGGGGATGTGAAACATGCAGAGTTTCACTGTTCTTATGTCTAGATGTGGAATGAGACCCCAACACCTCCTTTTATATGGGAAAATGATGGTTATTCGGTTGGGTGATGGGCTATAGGTGGTGAATTAGTTGGGAAACCACCCAATAGCCCGTAATCTCAATGAATTCCTTGCAACTTTTTATTTTTTGCAACTTTTGCAAGTATACATGGGATGTAGTGGTGAAACATGCATACGTACGTGGGTTGTAGTGGTGCAACAAGCGTATGTACAAGGGTAGTAGTGGAGCAGGGCACACACATCTTCAAAAAATTGGTTTTTTAGAAGAGTAACTCAGTGATGGTTTGGAAAAAAATGCAAGTAAGAGGGCCAAAGGCCAGGTATGCATGTGTAGAGCAATTTAGGGCTATAACACCCACTCATGGTATCATGGCCAGTACTGCAAGGCTTACCCTTAGTCAAATTTTAGGTTTTTTTATTAAACATAAAACAAAATCGTAGTGTTCATTAATTACAATTCATGAAGCCTTAAGCATAATTACAAACTTGAGGGAAAACATGGTATTACATATTTCCATAACCTGCAGACAAGAGATGAATCTTGGATATACCTATGTGGTTGTTCCATGTAAATATTCTCCTCAAGATCCTCGTGAATATATAAACTCTTCACATCCATATAATGAACCTCCCAATGTTGAGTTGCTGCAATGGTGAGCACAATTTGAGTGGAATCCATATTTGCAATAGGTGCAAATGTCTCATTGTAGTCTATGCCCTGTACCTATGAGAACCATTTTGCTACAAGATGTGATTTTACTTACTCACATGTTCATCTGTTTCCATATTTGTTGGATAAATACATTTTGTACCAAACAATATTCTAACCAAGAGGTAGGGGAACCAACTCCCAAGTTTGTCTCTTCATCATAGATTGATACTCCTCATCCATGGTAGCCTCCCAATATGTATTACCTACAACTTTTGCATAAGATTGTGGATTTGTAGAAATGAACATGTAAAAATGGATAGGCATCAAAGGCTCTGTAGTGGTGAGTTCCAATGAATAACCTTGAAACTATGAGCGAGTCCTCCATGTATTTGTTGGATCACCAATTAGGTCACTTACAACTTGAAGATTTTGTTGTGCCCAAAGTAGTCTGACTATCAAATTTTCAGCAACTTGTTCATCAATTTCATCAACGTCTTCTTCTTCATCTGAATCTAAAATTTTATCCGAGGCAAAAAAATTAGGATCCATGAGATTTTCATCAATAAGAACTTGTGGATCTATAGTAGGCTCTTCCTCAATTGCATGCAAGAGGCCCTCTTCAAATTTGACACTTCTTTCAATGAATTTGTTTTCAGTGAAAGGATTTAGTAGTCTATACCACTTAACACTATTAGGATACCCCACAAAAATGTAGTCTTTTCTTTGGGGTTCCAAAGTCCTCCATGTATTTGTCGGATCACCAATTAGGTCACCTGCAACTTGAAGAGTTTGTTGTGCCCAAAGTGGCTTGATTATCAAAATTTCAACAAATTGTTCATCAATTTCATCAACTTTCTCTTCTTCATATGAATCTAAAATTTCATCTGAGGCAATTAATGACACATCTGTGAGATTTTCATCAACAAGAACTTGTGTATCTATAGTAGGTTCTTCCTCAGTTGCATGGAAGGGCCCCTCTTCAAATTTGACACTTATTTCAATGAAAAGTTTTCTAGTGAAAGGATTTAGTAGCCTATACCACTTAACACTATTATAATACCCCACAAAAATGCACTCTTGACTTTGGGGTTCCAAATCCCTCCTTTTCTTTGAAGGAATGTGCACCCATGCAAGAGACCGAAACACCCTAAAGTGCCTAACTTCTATTTTCCAACTGATCCAAGCTTCGAGTGGAGTGAATCCCTTCAATTCCTTGTGAGGAACCTAGTCATGGATTCAAGCAATCAGGTTGAAAACAACTCCAATGTGGATGAGAATTTTGTCTGCACATCAATGCAAGAGTAGGTGAAGAGATGACCAAACTCATCCACATAAAGATCTAGGTCTAGAAGACCAATATAGATTATCTATTCGACTTTGGTTTATAGGCTAATGTCATAGCAACGGATCTGGTAAAAATCTTTGATTGGATATTCACAATCATTCTATCTAATATCCATTGGGATGGGTAAACAAGGATGCAGATATCAAGGTAACGAAATAGTGTAATATTAAATTTGTTGTAAGTTTTGATTTTATTGATGAAGTGGAATTGGATGTAGTACCCCTTGAAACATGTGGAGAAACGTTTGGAATCCCCTACATGTATATAAGGGATGCAATATTCATGCGGAGAGCCAAGTAGTACCGACTAATCAAGGATGGGAAGACCTATATAATCAATGCACATAAAGGCAAGTCAAATATCTCACTGGTAAGTGCCAACCAAGCCAAGAAGTTGATTAGTTCCAGCAACAAATATGTTTTACTTTTATTAAGAGAAAAACAATCTAATGACGAGTTGATAAGAATGAAGGCATCCCTAGAGGGGTGCACTAAAGAGAAGAAATTTCAGTTGGAGGAGTTTCTATAGGCATACAAATGAGTGTTCCAGGATCCTAAAGGGATACCACCCAAAAGGGAAGTGGAGCATGAAATACAATTATTTCCAAACTCCCCATTGCCAAATATTGCGTTATATACATAATCTGTTCAAGAAGCAAATGATGTGAAGAAGAATTTGCAATAGTTGTTGGTGTAGGGTGTGATTTTACTAAGCACTTCACATTGTGGGTCACCTATAATAATTGTACCAATTAAGGATGGGACTTGGTGAATGTGTATTGACTACAAAGAATTGAACTAGATTACACTAAAAAATCGGCACCCTCTTCCCAGGATCGATGATTTGTTAAAGCAATTGCAACATGCAAAATATTTCACCAAGTTGGATATCAAATTGAGATAACACCAAGTACGTGTCAAGGAAGAAGACACTTGGAAAACTTCTTTCAAGAAAAAGCAAGGTTTGTATGAATGGTTGGTCATGCCATTTGGTTTATGTAATGCACCAACTACATTTATGAGACTGAAGAATGATGTGCTATGCCCATATCTAGATTGATTTGTTATAGTCTATTTGGATGATATACTAGTTTATAGTGATACTTGAGAGGAGTACATATCACATCTCATGCAGGTGTTAGATATTGTAAATAAGCACCAACAACTGGCTAACCCCAAGAAATGTGAGTTTTCTCAATAATGTTTTGTGTATTTGGGGTATGTGATCAGTGGAGGGGAGCTCAAGATAGATCGCAAGAATATGGAGGCCATCATGAAATGGCTAGTTTGTACAAATGACACTGAAGTTAAGATTTTTTTTGGGGAAACAAAGTACTTGCATACTTTCATAGCTTCATTTTTAGTGGTAGCTACACCACTCCACACTATAACAGTGAGTGGTATGATTTTCCAATTGGGGGAAGAATCAACAGAAGGATTTTAAAGTGATGAAAAAAATATCTATCAAGCACTAGTTATCACATAACCAAACTTTAAAAATCCTTTCAAAATGGAGACAACTTCCAGTGGGTATGCCATGGGAGTATTTTTTATGCAAGGAGGGAGGCCTGTATGCTATCATTTTGAAACATTTAGTGGGGCATTTCTCAACTACCCTACCTATGAAAAGGAACTCTATGCCCTAGCTCAAGCTTTCAAGAAGTGGAAGCACTATCTAATGGGAAAGAATACCATCATCCACATAGATCACCAACCGCTACAGTATTTGCAAGCCCAGATTAAGCTACAACAAACCATACATTACAATTGGGTGGGGTTCTTACAATAATTTCATCTAGTCATCAAGTATAAAAAGGGAAACACAAAGGGAAACATGATTTCAAGGCCACCCACATCCAATATTACAACTTTGGGAACTTTGATGCACATGGATCCTTTTACCCATGATGCATACAAAGATGCATACACAAAATATGAGGACTTCAAGGAGATGTTTTAGCATATACAAGGCCAAATTCATATAGAATAAGGTGACGAAGAGGCTGACTATAATTTACAGAATGGGGTGCTCTACAATCTCGACAAGCTTTGTGTGCCTAAAGGTAAAAAACTATATCTTATCACAGAGGCTCACACCTCCAAGGTTGCAAGACATTTTGGTGTTGGGGAGACAATTGCCAACTTACAGAGGTATGCGTACTGGCCCAGAATGCAAGAATATGTAGCACACTATCTTAGAGGATGTATACTTTGTTGTACCAACAAGCCTAGTAATAGGAAGCAAGGTCTATACCATCCCTTACCTATACCCACTCGACCTTGGGAAATATTTCCATGAATTTTGTGCGAGGTTTACCAAAAACTAGGAAGGACATGACTATCTATTTGTGGTAGTTGATAGATTCAAGAAGATGTGCATTCTCATGCCTTGTAAAAATACCATTAAAGGACAAGAAAGAACAAGCATGTTCATTAAATAGGTTTGGGTGCGCTTTGGGATACCAAGGAGCATCATCTTAGATAGGGATACCATATTTCTCAGTACATTTTGAACTACATTATGAGATAATATGGACACTAAGTTGAAGAGATCTACAACATTCCATCGACGAACATATGGGAAAACTAAAGTAGTCAACACGAATTTGGTGTAGCTTTTGAGGGGTTACAATAAGAAGCATACAAAGACATATGATGAAAATATGATTTACATACATCACTCTTATAATAGATCAATTCACACTTCTACTGGTAAGTCACCTTTAGAAACTTTCTTTGTATATTTTCCACCTTCACCCTTGGATGTTATATATGGACATCAATGAGGAGTGAAGGAGGACCTTGTTAAAATATTGGATGTGCTTGTTTTACCATAGACAATATCTCAATATTGTCACCCAACCATAGGCACACAACCACCCCTGAGAACTATAACCTTGAAACATAGAATAGTTTCATAAGCAGTACCATACCCAACATATAACCAAGAGATAGAGTATCTCTCTCTCTCTCTCCAATAATAACGCACCAAAAAGAGAGTCCACAAACCAGAAAACAAGACCAAAAACCCAGTTGTAGTAGCTGTAGTTGCACTCCTTCTCCAAACTTGCACACCACTTGACTTATGTGAGCTGTGAGTGACTGAATGACCAAATGAGCTCAAGATCCCTCTATTTATAGTGCTCTTTGTCACATTTCCATTCTGAATTCTTCTTTTACAGGCCAATAATTAAATATTAATTATTTTATTGAGCCAACATATCTTCTAGGGTTTCTACATATCTGTTTAGGGTTTTATCTAGCTTTCATAACATTCTAATCTAGTCAGAGGTTACACATGGAGGTTAATACCTCCCATAGCTACCGTAACATCAACACTCCCTCATATATATGGAGGTGTTTAACGATAATGGTATTGAGCACAAACATACCATTCTATTGGTAGCATCATCATAGCCACACATGCTATCTCATGATCATGTAGATCAATTCATGAGCAACACCACCACTATCAATATCATATGATAGCATCAACTGCATCATCTCTCAAGGCCATACTCCATCTGAGTAATCAGACATGATGCTGAATAAGTCACTTACTCAACAGAGTGATACAAGGACCATTCTTCTATTTCGGACATACGTCTTAGAAGAATATCTGTCCCAATAGATGGTGAAAGCCCCGCAATGGGATACAAGGACCATTATTTTAATCTATACCTATGTCCTAGGAGAATTCCAATCCTCCCAGATGATGAAAACCACACCATGGGCTACATATACCATTGATATGAAAATGGAATGAATTCGTTTCCAATAGATCTTTCAAATCAAGAAGACTTGTCTCTTTAAATTGCAAGTGTAAAATGGTATGTGTTTGGGTAATTGGATCAAGTTACTAACAAATAAATTAAATGAGTTTTAATTAATCATGAGAAACATATCAGACATATAAAAACCATCAATAATGAACACATAACATAACAAATGATAAAGGAGTTCACCCCTCTCTTGGGATACATCTCCTGGTCCAGATTCTCTTGCATCATTTTCATTATGCTTAAAAAGTTCTCTTACAGTGACCAGAATACAAAATAGATGTCTCCAATGGCTTCAAAACATCCAAAAACCCCTAGCTGGGCTCTTTCGACACCTGGTTTGTCCAAAAAATGAAGAAGTTACACTTCTTGGAAGTTTTCCCCTTCAAGCTTGCTGTACTTGCTCGCCAAAACACACCTGTGAATGACCAACCTGGCTCCCACAACGTTACTGGAACTAAAACCCAACATGTTATAACCCTATTATTTATAGGATCAACTGGTGATTGACTTTTTTTATCTTTTTATTGTTTTGGTTGCCAAATGATTTTTCATTCTGCAAATAATTTGAGAAAAAAGAAAAGAAAAGAAAGAAAAAGAAAAAGAAAAAAGAAAAGAAAGAAAAAGAAAAAGAAAAAGAAAAATAAAAAGAAAAGAAAGAAAAAGAATAAAAGAGGGCATAAAAGAAATTGGATAGAGCCCCATGCAATAACAATGACTTGGTTCATACAGTTTAAACATGGCCAAGTCCTTTTAAATTGATGTTGATAGGAGTAGTGAATAAGCTTGGCTAAATTGTTTAATCTTAGCCAAGCAAATTAGGTTAGCTAGTGAATAAATTTGACCAAACTGCCTAATCTTGGTCAAATAACCCCAGGATAGAGTAATTCCTTAGTCCAACAGTTTAATCTGGGCTAAATGTCATAGGTAATTAGGTTAGAGCATAGGGTAGTTTGATTTATCTCAATAAAACATGCATGATGATCGATGTTGAACCCTATCTTTGATGTTTGAAAGTTGAATGTCTAACCCCATGTGATAAAAATAGGGAAAGCTTGGACAAACCCACTTAAAGCGCTTATCCTAAGTTTTCAAAGAAAAATGAGTTTGCGCTCACAGATTAAATACAACACACAGATGAACGACTGAGGTGTTGGTGTTGATATCTACGATTGATAAGTTTTTCCAGACCCCCCGACTATTCTACCTTTAACGGTAGGGGGGGGGNGGTCTGGAATCATGTATAAAGAAGGCATGCATTTGAACGACTGAGGCATCGATGCCTAGATCCATGGTTGAGATTAAATTTCGGACCCCCCTGACCGTTCTTCTTTTAATGGTGGGGGGGGGTCCGAAATGTTGGCTAAACATCACGCTCAGATCTACGGTCCAGGGGAAAGAACACCGATGGACGATTGATGGTATTTTTTGGACCCCCCGACCAGTCTACTTTTAACGATGGGAAGGGGGTCCAGAATGGAGTGATTTTTTGGTGGGCCCTCTTCTCTACGTGGCAGGAATCCATTGCTCCATACTCCTTCCACGTACCACTTACCACTTTCTGACATACCCCCAGTCACCCCTTGACATCATTTTCCACTTTTCCCCTAAGGGTCACATCTCATAACTCTGTCAGTCCATTCACCCTGTTCGCCCGTTACAAGTACCTTCACCATGGTCACTTCCCAATCAACACCCACCACGTCACCTGGTCGTATTCGCCATTCATTGCTACCTACCATATAACGCTCTAAAGGACCCATTGGCCATTTATTACTGGCTAACTTATCCATTAGCCTGCTGATCTGTCTCCCGCGCCCAACGGGTATCCTTTTGTTCAAAACTACACTTTTTCCTTCATTATCCCACTGTTTACTTTGTCCATCACACCAGAGAATTTTTCCCTATCTCCTCTCCATTTCAGTCAACTGTCCAAAACCACAATCATCCCCACTAATGTTTTGTTTGACTTGCAGGTATTTTCACATTGATGGCACCAAAATCAAAGAAAACAGAAGCTAAAGAAAATCCTTTCCTCCCGCCTCCTGTCGACCTCGATAGGATCCATTTGGCCGACAAAGATCATTTAATCACAAACACCAGGTGCAAATTCGACTTCGCGGATTTACAATCATGGCTCAAAGAGACTTTCTTAGATCAGAGTGATGAAATTAGGCTCTGGGAGTCCAACCTTCCTCTGTATCTTTTCCCCCAGGTTCACCATTTCCCTGAATTTGCCCTCAAATTCCAGGCTCATTACCTTCCCAACCAGAGAGCCATAATATCTTCATTAGAAGAAATTATGTTCTTCATTACACTAGAAGCCATTGATCAGATGATGCAGATACCTAGAGATGAATCTGCATCCCCTTTCAATCTCGAAGCCATCACAGAACTGTACCATAAACTATTATTCCCTCAGAGAGCCCAGATTTTCAAGATTTTCCTCCCTCAGGCTGCTCAGCTCCCCAAGACAAATCCCCCGTACCCTTCCTCCCTGTTCTCAGTAAAGGGAAACCAAATTATTTCGTCGCTCTGTGCTCTGCTGGGTTATTTTTCCGACCAATGGGTGGATGAACCCATATTGGGTTTTCTGTCCATTTTCTCCACAGAAGAAAGACCCACCACGCAGTTTGACTATAACACTTTCCTGGAGGACAGTATTCATGAGCAGTTCTTAAATTTTTCCTCAGAAGGCATGTTCCAGTATTCCTCAATACTAGCCTACATGTTCACTTTCTTTCAAGCGGATAGGTTCTCCTTTTCAATGCAGAAAATGGACAAGCACGGGAGGCCGCAGGCGGTAATAGCTTGGACTTCACTACTCAGACAAAATTCGACAAAGTTAAGTTTCAAACAGTTTATTGAGCAGTTCTACCATCCTGTGGTGAGCATGCTCAGTGGAAAACCTGGACCAAGAATAAATGAGGAGATTCAGAGGATTTTACATCTCTCATACCTTGCAAAGACTGGAGACTGGTATATTTACCAAAATCACATGGATATCAGAGTATATGGATGTGAGTTGGCTTCATACAAGTTTCCCAAGTATCTACCCGTGAGGATATTTTCCCTGGAGTATATAAGGCAAATGATTAAATCAGATGACATACATTTCGTGTCTCTGAAAAAGAAACAACAACTTAGAATTAAAGGGAAAATAGGGTCTTTCATCTGTAATAGTCGAGGCGTCGGGGAGGAAGCAAATAGATTTTTGAAAGAAATGAAGTTTCAGGTTAGTTTCATATGGCACTATGATCCATGTGGGACAATTTCTGAGATGAGGGTTAAAAATAAAAATGTTCCATATGTTCATAACCTAAACCTGAGATAGAAAGGTTCACAAATCAAACAGAATGGGAGCCGGACACTCTGGTTGAGATGGAACAACAGGACCCTTCGGTCATCATCTCACAGAATACCTCACCACAGGTTCCCAAGGAGAAAAGACCCAGGAAGGATACTTCACCTTCCATCTCTGAGGTCTCGACTGAATATTTCCAATTACACACCAAAAGGCCAAAAACCAGTCATACACCTGACACAGCTGGTGAAAAGGGAACCCAATCCACTGAAACTATGAAAGATGATCAGTCACTTCTTAGCACAAGCAACAAACAAATCATGTCTACAATTTTGCCTAAGAAGCCCACAAATACTCCACTAATTGACCAACCAAGTAAAGTAGGGCCAAATTTGAGTGTTTTTGAGAAGTATGATCTGATCAAAAAGAAAAATCAGACAGTGACCAAAAGTACTTTTGCTCAGTTTTGGAAACAGACATCAACGACACAACACAGACTGTTGTCTGCATTGGATACAGAGAAGGGTAGAATGCACATGGATTTTCTGTAGGCACAGGTGCTAGACCAGAAAGTAATCACTGATTACAAAAGGACAACATTCGAGTTTCATAATAAGGATGTGGATCCTGCTGATCAAATGGACCTGCACAGGCAAACTAGGGAAATGGTTTTCTCCACGTTGGAAAATGCTTCTACTGCGGCCGCTAAATTACAGGTATCTTTGAGCACTGTCCAGACACAGCTGAAATTAGAAAAGATATCATCCTTTGCAAGGGATAACATAATTAAGATGTTGGAAGAATTGGTCCTCAAGATCGGGTATGACCCCTCGAATGTGAAAGCAGTCGAGGAGATGCTTAAAAAGAAAAATGCCGATATAGCATCTTTGAGGAAACAATTGAAACTGCCACCAATGGAAGATGCATAGGCAAAGGAGATAGCTGAGACAGAAGGTGAAATAATGATATGCTCAAGTTTATCATGGAGTAGAATGCACAGTTGAAAGAGGTGGAAGCAGATCTGGAAAGGTTAGTAAAAGAGAAGGAACAATCAAAGCCCATGGAAGTCATTCCATTGAGCGCAGTTCCACTCACAGGAGTAAGCACAACATCTGCAGCAGAAATTCTCTCAGCAACTCCACTGACAACTTTGGAGAAGACAATAGAACTGGAAAAATCCATGGAAGAGATGAATTTGCAAGAGACAGAGATTAGCAGACTTAAAAAGGAGGTTGAGAACCTTCAGGAACTCAAGTCTTCTTACCAAACCAGCTACTCCAAGGAGAAACAAACATCAGACAAGCTCAAACAGGAATTGCAACAACTTCAAAAGCAAACAGTGGCAGGCAAAACACTTGCTAAGGTCAAGGAAAGTGTCTGGATGGATATCATCAAGTCCATAAATGAAATTTGGCCTATGGTACAAATCATGTTCGAGCAAAATGAACTAGTGCAAAGAAGCAAGGAGGCTATTAAGAAAATAAGAGCAGAATTGGGAGAGATGCCTACAGAAGCCACTGAGATCATTAAATTCCTGAATTCCAAAACCAGAGAAGAGTTAGAGGATTTGAAAATTGAAGATAGGACAGAAACTATCTTCGAGGTCAAGAGGGTCTTGACCAAAAGAGGACTGATGCTACAGCTGGAGGAAAAAGTCCAGACTATTGACATAGGAGTGCAAATATTTTTCAACAAAATTGAAGCTCTGTAGAACAAAGGCCTCCTTGGTTTAAGGGTCATAAATGACAATTTAATGACACTGTCCGATTATAAAAAGAAACTAGCCACCGTGACTAAAGATAGTTCGAAATTATCGGGAATACAGGGAAATATCACAGGCAAGGTGTTCTTAAAAGCTTTACAGTTAGACATCAACATACAACACGAGATTTAGTACATTTTCATCGTCAAGCCAACTTTTGCCAAGTATATAGAGATGGATGAAGTATACCGAAGACTACTCAAAGTTGTCGTTCCCAGTCACCTTCGATGGGAAGAGCTATGCAATTTGATCGAGTAAGAGCTGAGGTGTCCAAGCCTAGTCAACAATCCAATTAGGAAAAGTCATGCAAAGGACTCACCAATGGTTTACCCCATAAATCAACATGAATATTTCAACACATCATCAAACAGTTCCTGAATTTTTGTATCTTGTTGAGCTAGTTAGCTAAATTTTTGTATCTTGTTGAGCTAGTTACCTCTTGTAAATTTCTTCTACTCTGACAACCTCTGGGAATTTACAGAGCGTTAACATAGTGGTGACCACACTGGGGAGCTGAACAAACATTCAACCCCATCTTTTCTTTTTCCCTAGAAGAAAATTTTGTTTCTGAAAAAATTATAAATCTGTGAAAGAAATAATGTTCAGAGGTTGTTAAATGCTTGTACATAGTAATTTTGGATTCATAAAAATAAAAATATATAAAAATTAAAAAAAAATCTGGCTGCTAAAAGAGCTTATACTCGATCCCACCCAGACCTAGAACCTGCGATAGCAACTGATAATACGGAACAATTACTCAGAAAGAAGACCATTGCAGAAGGTTCAGGGAGTCCTAGTCCCCTTCACAAGTCCCCTTCTCTTCCAGAGGCACTTGATTCCCTTCAAGATCTCGACTTTGACACCATTTTTGAACAAAGCCTGTTTAGGACGAAATCTGATAGCTTTGTGACTGAAACCGTTTTACATCCAACCATCCTGCAACCCTAGACCCCTGAAATACTATCTCCCACTGCAAAACCTCAAACCGCTCACTCTGTGCCAACTAGTCCCTCATCCTCCTCATTTTCTGCCACCGCCTCACTTATCATTTAGATTGTTGTCCCACCCCCTCCACCTATCATGGCGACCAGATATTGTCCCTTGGTGTTGGTTGCACCTTTACATGACATGCCCCAGGACTATCAAACGAGACTCCCATAGTTCGATAGTACAGGGCCCTTGAATGCACAACAACACGTTGATAAAATGAATGAATATTTTGACTTTCAGGAAGTGGATGAAGCTGACGTTCAAATGAGACTTTTTGCGCAGAGTCTGACTCGAGACATTAAGAAATAGTACAAAGGATTACATGCTGCTTTAGTGGTCGACCTTACAACGTTTCAAAGAATTTTTCTGGAAAGATGGGAGGTAAAGAAAAACCCTCTCCAGATCTTGTCAGAATACGAAAACATAAGAAGGAATCAAGGAGAGAAAGTACAAGACTACTGCACCCACTTCAACAATCTGTATAATGCAATTCTAGCCGATATTAAACCCCCACAAGGTTTGGCACTGATAAAAGTCCCTGACGGTTTTGAAGCTGATATGTCGTATCAATTAAGGGAAAGAAACTCCACCACCCTGGAGGACATGCAAAAAAGCGCAATAAGTGTAGAGGCCAACCTGTTGGCTAAAAGGGAATGACAGAGGATGGAAAGAAGAGTCACGATTAAAGAGGAACCTTCCACATCTTCTTCTTATGCCAAACTGGATTTTTTAACTAGAGCAATGGAAAGGATGATGGAGAGACTTACTGTAGTCGAAAGAAATCCTCCTAGAGAAAACCAACCGGCTCCACAAATTTAGAATGCTAACTTCAGAAGAAATCCTCCTCAAATTAGGCAGAGAGATCCTAGGGATCAAAGAGAAAAGAGGGGTCTTGATCAACAAATCATACCACCCCTATAGGAAAATTATGCTGATGAAGGTGAAGAGGTAATTGAATAATTAGAGGACACACACATAAACCTCATGGGCATTCACGATAACGAAGCCATTTTCCTTACTCAGGAAGAGCAAGAACTTTTTCTTCTTTCTCAAACAGAGTTGAGTGAGGAAGCCGAAGAAACCGAGCAACAGGCATTTGAAAATTCCATTATGGAGGTACACAGGCAGTACAATCTGCGAAGTAAAAAGACAGATGAAAATTCCCCAAAAAAGGTAACCGAAACGAAGAAAACAGTCGGAACCAAGAAAGCTCCTAAGATTTCTACCAAGAAGATTCCCGAGAAAGGTAATGATGAAACTCCAGTGAAAAGAAACCCTACCATTTTACAAAGATCAATGCAGACCGAGGTTTCATCAACCAACCAACCAAATACTTCCACCCAGAAAACTATGGTGGATAGATCAGAATTGCCGAGCCAAAGCAGAGCACCTACTACTTTCAGCCTTGAAGGAGAATTAGCCAAATTGAAAATTCCCATTCCCCTTTCTGAGTTGATGAGTAAGAATGCTTACCGATTGTAGGTGATCAAAGTGCTGAGCATTGAGCTTGATATAGGCATGAAGGCCTTAACCGTTGGATCTGTGAATCTTTCAGACACAGTAAATATTACCGATGATCAACCTGAACTACTGTTTGGCCCTGAAGTTGATGGTCAGACAAACACTGGTGATGTCTCTCCTTTTTACATCAGCCTTAATATACACGACCTGATTCTGCACAATACTATGTTAGATTTGGGTGCTTCCCATAACTTGATGCCTAAAGTAGTGATGGAAAAATTGGGACTCGAGGTCACCAGACCTTACAAGGATTTACACTCTTTTGACTCCATCAAAGTCAGATGTATCGGGTTGATCAAAGACTTATGTATCACCCTAGTTCAGATTCCAACAAAAAGCATGGTTATGGATGTTGTGGTCGCAGACATTCGCCCGAAATATGGTATGTTGATGTCCAGGTCTTGGGGGGCCAAGTTGAAAGGCACATTGCAGTTGGATATGTCATATGCCACCATCCCAATATTCAGACAACAGAGAAGACTGTACAGAGAGACGCTGATGAAATATATGGTCAGCAGCCAGGAAAAGCCCCATAACTATCCTCTGTACTCTGCTCACTTTGATCTAGATTCCTTCATTTTGTATAACGACGACAATATGGGAGAACAAATCGCTCAGCTGGAAGAAGAAACATTTGACCCGAACGAAGGCCAATAAAACATTGAGGCAAAAGGGAAGAAACTCGTAATAAGTGAAGAATTACCAACAGATTTCTGGAACATGGACTTCAATGGAGCTGTAAGCAAAGAAGGAGCTAGAGTAGGAGTTTTGTTGCACAATCACAAATCTAGGTATTCGGAAAACCATTCTTACAAACTGAATTTTCAATGCACTAACAACATAGCCAAGTATGAAGCTTTGATGCTCGGCCTGAAACTACTAAAGAAGGTTGGTGCCAAACAAATCATGGTAAGAGGCGATTCCGAATGAATTATCAAACAAATTAAAGGTGAGTATGCAGCAAAACATCCCAGGCTTAGAGCTTATAGAAACACTGTTTTGGATGCCCTTCAATGTTTCACTAAAGTTGATTTGCAGGTGATGCCTAGGGGACTGAACATTTTAGCAGATGGGTTAGCTACATCAACAACTACATGCAAGATACCTTTTCATTCCACTCGCTCATACACGATGGAGGTGAAGTGCAGACCGACTATCCCAGAGAACATCAAATACTGGCAGGTATTTGGGAACGATGATCAAATTGAATATTTTCTACAATGTAAAAATGATTTCGAGTGTACAAACATAGACTTAGAAAATGATGATGAAAATGTGAATAAATCTATTTGTGGAAGTGATAGTGTAAATAAAATAGATTCAGGAGAGTTAGGTGAACATGAGATAGATTATGATGTTTTTCATTTAAAGAGTAATGTTTTACCTAGGGGTTTAGTTCCGTTAGAAGACTTATTTAATTTAATGATGTAGCTAAAAAACCTAAAATTGAAGCCAGTGGGAAAGAGGTTGAAGACTGTAACATAGGGACAAAAGAGAAACCCAGGATAGTAAAACTTTCCAAATCCTTACCTCCTGAGCAGAAACTCAAATACATTGAACTTTTCAAGGAATATGCGAACGTGTTTGCTTGGGGATATGAAGATTTAAAATCTTATGACACGAGCATCATACAACATAGGATCCCGATAAAAGAAGATCAAAAACCTTTCAGACAGAAACTTAGGAGAATCAATCCCAAGTTACTTCCTCTGATAGAAAAAGAAATTAAAAATATGTATGATTCTAAAATCATAGTCCCCTTATGATTTTCCAAATGGGTTTCAAATATGGTCCCAACCCGAAAGAAAACTGGGGAAATCAGGCTTTGAATTGATTTCCGAAACCTGAACAAGGTTTCCCTAAAAGACAACTACCCATTGCCAAAAATGGACCACATATTACAAAAGGTAGTTGGATCCAGCTGAATCTCCTTACTGGATGGTTTCTCAGGCTATAACCAGGTTCTCGTTCACCCATATGACCAAGATAAAACAACCTTCACAACACCTTGGGGGACCTTCATGTACGTGAAAATGCCTTTCGGGTTGATGAACGCTGGGGCCACTTTCCAAAGAGCGATGGACATCGCTTTTGTGGAAGAACTTGGTAGATTTATTGTCATTTATCTAGACGATGTAATTGTTTATTCCCAATTTGATGACGAGCACTTACGACATCTCAGATGAGTGTTTGAGAAATGCAGAAAATTTGGGATTTCTCTGAATCCTAAGAAAATCCTTTTTGGATTAGAGGAAGGTAAGATTTTGGGGTTCATAATCTCTAAGGACGGAATTAAAATAGACCCCAACAAAATAGAAGCCATTCAGAAACTGGAACACCCAAGGAATATCAAAGAGTTACAATCTTTCATTGGAAAAATAAACTTTCTGAGAAGATTCATACCTAACTTGGCTGAGCTTCTCAGGAGCATCACCAACATGTTAAAAAGGGACACAAAATAAAACAGGACTCTGAATCCAAGCAGTCTTTTGAACAAGTTAAACATACACTCACACAGGCTCCAGTCTTGATCAGTCCTGACTTCATGAAGGATTTTTACCTTTTTTCTTTCGCTTCTGAACATACCATTGCAACAGTATTACTACAGAAAAACAATGAAGGGTATGAACATCCCATAGCCTTTTTCAGTAAATATTTAAGAGATGCTTCTTTAAATTATAAAATAATGGAGAAACAAGCTTTTGCCCTGGTAAAATACATAAAGGATTTTAGAGTATATATTCTCCATTCCCACACCATTGCATACGTTCTGAACATAGTAGTAAAGGACATTTTAACCCAGGACAATCCGGATGGAAGAAGAGGAAAATGGATTGCTATCATTCTAGAGTATGACATAGAGATTAAGCCTACCAAACTGATTAAAGGTCAAGGTCTAGCAAATTTAATGGCTGAATCCAATTTCCATGCTCTTGATATTAATTTCTTAGCTGCAGTAGATGAACAGGGAGAGCATACGAATCCAAGCGTGAAAGAGGTATTTCTGAACTCTCCATGGTACACAGACTTGATATTTGTTTTGCATAACTTACAAGCTCCCCCTGGTTTGACCAAAACTAAATCTAGGTTTTTGAAATTGAAAGCATTAAAATTTTGCATTTTGGAAGACAATCTTTATTGGAAGGATCCTGGAGGTATTTTGTTGAATTGTATATTAAAGGATGAAGCTAACAAAGTATTGTAGGATTTTCATGCAAGAGACTATTGTGGTCACCTGAGATGGAAGAACACAACTAATAAAATTATCAGAGCTGGGTTCTATTGGCCTACACTATTTGCTAACGTGCACCAGAAGGTGACTTCATGTCATAAATGTCAGGTGTTCGAGGGAAAAAGGAAGCTCCTCCCTTTGCCCCTGAAACCAATCTCTGTTGAAGCTCCTTTCCAACAATGGGGATTAGACTTTATCAGAGAAATACATCCTCCCTCTTCGGGCAAACACAGGTGGATTCTTACTGCTACGGACTATTTCAAAAAATGGATCGAAGCTGTACCAAGCAGTGAAGCTACTGATTCTGTCATTATTAAATTTCTAGAAAATAATATCTTGTCTCATTTTGGGTGTCCAAGAAAAATCATAAATGACAATGCAACCGCTTTCCGTTCTGAGAGGCTCATAGATTTTTGCAACCAATATCATATCGGTTTGGGACACTCCAAAAATTATTACCCTTAGGAAACGGGCTGGCGGAGTCATCCAATAAAATCCCGGTGAACATTATTAAGAAGACATTGCAAGAAAACAAAAAGTCATGGCATAATAAGCTAGTTTTCGCACTGTGGGCCGACAGAATGACCACCAAGAGGTCAATTGGTATGTCTCCATATCAATTGGTCTATGGCACTGAAGCAAGTTTTCCTACCTCCTTAGGGGTTCCTGTCATGAAACTGCTGCAAGAGATGCAAGCCGAGCTGAACGACTTGCAAAGAAGGATAAATCAGATGATCCACTTGCAACAGTCCAAAGAAGAAGTATACAACAAAAATCAGGTTGTCCAGGAGAGCATTAAAAAGATATTTGATAAAAGAACTAAAGAAGATGACTTTGAGCTAGGTGACCTAGTTGTAATATGGGATTCCTGAAATGAAGATAAGGGGAAGCATGGGAAATTTGACAGTTTATGGAAGGGACCTTACATAATTCACGCATTTAGAGGAAATAATTCTTTCCTGCTCAACAACAGTGATGGGACCAATCTGCCAGGAGGACCTGTGAATGGTAGAATGTTGAAGCACTACTCACCTCCTCAGTAGGGACCTTCAGTCACACCTTTCCATTGTACAAATAATTTCATTTTGCTTACAAGTTTTGAGTGAATACCTTTGATCAGATGGTTGAAGCCCGTAGAGAAGGCCCTAAGCCACTGAACGTTGTCATCAAATTTTCAAAAATAAAACAAATCATACAACAAATGTGACTGTGGAGAAAGTTTTTTAGAACACCAGAAAACATGATTCTTGGCACTTCACAAGGAGAGTACCATCCCCAGGTGGAGCCGCTGTTATAACCCTATAATTTATAGGATCAACTGGTGACTGAAATTTTTTATCCTTTTATTGTTTTGGTTGCCAAATGATTTTTCATTCTGCAAATAATTTGAGAAAAAAGAAAAGAAAAGAAAGAAAAAGCAAAAGAAAAAAGAAAAGAAAGAAAAAGAAAAAGAAAAAGAAAAAAAGTTAAAAAGAATAAAAGAGGGAATAAAAGAAATTGGATAGAGCCCCATGCAATAACAATGACTTGGTTCATACAGTTTAAACATGGCCAAGTCCTTTTAAATTGATGTTGATAGGAGTAGTGAATAAGCTTGGCTAAACTGTTTAATCTTAGCCAAGCAAATTAGGTTAGCTAGTGAATAAATTTGACCAAACTGCCTAATCTTGGTCAAATAACCCCAGTATATAGTAATTCCTTAGTCCAACAGTTTAATCTGGGCTAAATGTCATAGGTAATTAGGTTAGAGCATAGGGTAGTTTGCTTTATCTCAATAAAACATGCATGATGATCGATGTTGAACCTTATCTTTGATGTTTGAAAGTTGAATGTCTAACCCCATGTGATAAAAATAGGGAAAGCTTGAACAAACC
>JASDQU010502602.1:8201-23002 GCA_032191745.1 Picea mariana | reverse complement strand
CCCCCTATTTTCCCATTACAAGTCCCTTCACCATGGTCACTTCCCAATCAACACCCACCATGTCACCCGGTCGTATTCGCCATTCATTGCTACCTTCCATCTCATGCTCTAAAGGACCCGTTGGCCATTTATTACTGGCTAACTTATTCGTTAGCCTGCTGATCTGTCTCCCACGCCCAACGAGTATCCATTTGATAAAAACTACCCTTTTTCCTTCATTCTCCCACTGTTTACTTTGTCCATCGCACCAGAGAATTTTTCCCTTTCTCCTCTTCGTTTTAGTCAACCGTCCAAAACCACAGTCATCCCCACTAATGTTTTGTTTGACTTGCAGGTATTTTCACAGTGATGGCGCCAAAATCAAAGAAAGAAGAAGTCGAAGAAAATCCTTTCCTCCCGCCTCCTGTCGACCTCAACAGGATCCATTTGGTCGACAAAGATCATTTAATTGCAGACACCAGGTGCGAATTCGACTTCACAGATTTACAGTCATGGCTCAAAAGACTTTCTTAGATCAGAGTGATGAAATTGGGCTCTGGGAGTCCAACCTTCCTTTGTATCTTTTCCCCCAGGTTCACCATTTCCCTGAATTCGCCCTCAAATGCCAGGCTCATTACCTCCCCGACCAGAGAGCCATAATATCTTCATCAGGAGAAACTTTGTTCTTCATTAAACCATAAGCCATTGATTAGATGATGCAGATACCTAGAGCTAAATCTATGTCCCCTTTCAATCTCGAAGCCATCACGGAGCTGTACCAGAAACTATTATTCCCTAAGAGAGCCCAGATTTTCGAGCTTTTCCTCCCTCAGGCTGCTCAGCTCCCCAAGAAAAATCCCCCGTACCCTTCCTCCCTGTTCTCAGTAAAGGGAAACCAAATCATTTCGTCGCTCTGTGCTCTGCTGGGTTATTTTTTCGACCAATGGGTGGATGAACCCATATTGGGTTTTTTGTCCATTTTCTCCACAGAAGAAAGATCCACCACGCAGTTTGACTACAACACTTTCTTGGCAGACAATATTCACAAGAAATTCTTAAATTTCGCCTCAGAAGGCATGTTCCGGTATTCCTCAATACTGGCCTACATGTTCACTTTCTTTCAAGTGGATAGGTTCTCCTTTTCAGTGCAGAAAATGGACAAGGACAGGAGGTCGCAGGTGGTAACAACTTGGACTTCACTACTCAGACAAAATTCGTCGGAGTTCAGTTTCAAACAGTTTATCGAGCAGTTCTACCATCTTGTGGTGAGCATGCTTAGTGGCAGACCTAAACCAAGAATAAATGAGGAGATTCAGAGGATTTTACACCTCTCATACCTTGCAAAGACCGGAGACTGGTATCTTTACCAAAATCACACCGAGATCAGAGTATATGGATGCGAGTTGGCTCCATACAAATTGCCCAAGTATCTACCCGTGAGGATATTTTCCCTAGAGTATATAAGGAAAATGATTAACTCAGATGACATACATTTCGTGTCTCTGAAAAAGAAACAACAACTTAGAATTAAAGGGCAAATAAGGTCTTTCATCTGTAATAGCTGAGGCGTCAGGGAGGAAGCAGACAGATTTTTGAAAGAAATGAAGTTTAAGGTTAGTTTCATATGGCACTATGATCCATGCGGGACAATTTCTGAGATGAGGGTTAAAAATAAAAATGTTCCATATATTCATACACCCAAACCTGAGATAGAAAGGTTCAAAAATCAAACAGAATGGGAGCCGAACACTCTGGTTGAGATGGAACAGTAGGACCCTTTGGTCATCATCTCACAGACTACCACACCACAGGTTCCCAAGGAGAAAAGACCCAGGAAGGATACTTCACCTTCCGTCTCTGAGGTCTCAACTGAAGATTTCCAATTACACACCAAAAGGCCAAAAACCAGACATACACCTGACACGGCTGGTGAAAAGGGAACCCAATCCACTGAAACTATGAAAGATGATCAATCACTTCTTAGCACAAGAAACAAGCAGATCATGTCTATAGTTTTGCCTAAGAATCCCATGAATACTCCACTAGTTGACCAACCAAGTAAGTAGGACCAAAGTTGAGTGTTTTTGAGAAGTATGACCTGATCAAAAAGAAAAATTAGACACTGACCAACAATACTTATGCTCAGTTTTGGAAATAGACATCAACGACATAGCACAGACTATTGTCTGCATTCGATACAGAGAGGGGTAGAATGCACATGGATTTTCTGCAGGCACAGGTGCCAAACCCGAGAGTAATCACTGATTACAAAAGGGAAACATTCGAGTTTCATACTAAGAATGTGCATCCTGCTGATCAAATGGACCTGCATAGGCAAACTGGGGAAATTGTTTTCTCCACGTTGGCAAATTCTTCTATTGCGGCCGCTAAATTACAGGTATCTCTGAGCAATGTCCAGACATAGACGAAATTAGAAAAGATATCATCCTTTGCAAAGGATAACAGAATTAAGACGTTGGAAGAATTGGTCCTCAAGATCGGGTATGACCCCTCGAATGCGAAAGCAGTTGAGGAGATGCTTAAAAAGAAAATTTTCGATATAGCATCTCTGAGGAAACAATTGAAACTGCCACCAACGGAAGATGCACAGGAAAAGGAGATAGACGAGACAAAAGGTGAAAAGGATGAGATGCTCAAGTTGATCATGGAGCAGAATGCACAATTGAAAGAGATGGAAGCAGAACTGGAAAGTTTAGTAAAAGAGAAGGAACAGTCAAAGCCCATGGAAGTCATTCCATTGAGCGCAGTTCCACTCACATGAGTAAGCACAACATCTGCAACAGAAATTCCCTCAGCAACTCCACTGACAGCTTTGGAGAAGACAGTAGAACTGGAAAAATCCATGGAAGAGATGAATTTGCAAGAGACAGAGATTAACAGACTTAAAAAGTAGGCTGAGAACCTTCAAGAACTCAAGTCTTCTTACCAAACCAGCTACTCCAAGGAGAAACAAACATAAAACAAGCTCAAACAGGAATTGCAATAGCTTGAAAAGCAAAAAGTGGCAGGCAAAACACTTGTTGAGGTCGAGGAAAGTGTCTGGATGGATATCACCAAGTCCGAAAATGAAATTTGGCCTATGGTAAAAATCATGTTCGAGCAAAACGAACTAGTGCAAAGAAGCAAGGAGGCTATTGAGAAAATAAGAGAAGAACTGGGAGAGATGCCTACAGAAGCCACTGAGATCATTAAATTCCTGAATTCAAAAACCAAAGAAGAGTTAGAGGATTTGAAAATTGAAGATAGGACATAAACTATCCTCGAGGTCAAGAGGGTCCTGACCAAAAGAGGACTGATTCTACAGCTGGAGGAAAAATTCCAGACAATGGACATAGGAGTGCAAAGATTTTTCAACAAAATTGAAGCTCTGCATAACAAAGGCCTCCCTGGTTTAAGGGTCATAAATGACAAGTGAATGGCACTGTCCGATTATAAAAAGAAACTAGCCACCGTGGCTAAAGATAGTTCAAAATTCTCGGGAATACAGGGCAGTATCATAGGCAAGGCATTCTTAGAAGCTTTACAGTCAGACATCAACATACAACACAAGATCCAATACATTTTCACTGTCAAGCCAACTTTTTCCAAGTATACAGAGATTAATGAAGTATACCGAAGACTACTCAAAGTCGTCATTCCCAGTCACCTTCGATGGAAAGAGCTATGCAATTTGATTGAGTAAGATATGAGGTGTCCAAGCCCAGTCAACAATCCAATCAGGTGAAGTCGTGCAGAGGACTCACCAATGGTTTACCCCATAAATCGACATGAAGATTTCAACACATCATCAAACAATTCTTGAATTTTTGTATCTTGTTGAGTTAATTAGCTAAATTTAGAACTGCCACGTCCTAATCTTTAATGATAGGATAGTATGTAATTTTTATTATAAATACTTCAAACTTTGAAGTACCGAGGGTTGATCTTTACGCCCTGTAAGCTAGAAAGACTGCAATTTTTATCAAGAGATCTTCCAGTAATACAAAGGGACGTTTCACAGGATTCTCACGTGTTATTCATTGGTGATGTTTTCTTTTCTATGTTAAATGCTTTTCTCCCTCAGTTATCATATTGTTTTCTAATCTAATCTTTTATAAGTAGCGCATGTTGTAGGATTTATCTTTGTATACCCTGTTTCTGGCTTTGAAAGATCTAAATGTTTATCTTTCTGATATTACAGTGAAGAAATTCTTAAATGCTTCTTACTTTAATTTGTATTCTCATCTTTTTTGCTATTCATCACTTTACTGCTAAAGAATCCAATGAATGCATTATCTTGCCCTATTAAAAGAATCTTTTAATTTCTGTTTAGACCTCTATCTTTATAATATAGACCCCATAGCCCAACGGAGGCATAAAAACCTTTTCAGCCAACCTAACAAAAACAAAACAAACCATTCAATCTTATTTTGTTTAACTAGCCTAGTATCTCAAAGTTAAAACATAGCTAAATCATACAAAGAGATCCTTCTCTGAAGCTGGTAGGGATAGATTCTAGTTTCAAAGTGGTTGGATAAAGTTACCTCTTGTAAATTTCTTCTACTCTGACAACCTCAGGGAATTTACAGAGCATTAACACAACACACACATGCAACCCGCACAAATAGGCATTTTGTCGAACAGTTAGAGGGTTTAGCGCCCCGTTTGGCAGAGGTGTAGGTCGCATGGGGCGCATGTGGCCATGTACCAACGCCTAATATGATCCCCGTTGCAAAGAATGAGTGTGGTACTGACAAGTGGCGGGTGCATGGAAAGATGCCCGTTGAATAGTGTTAAGTCGTGTTAACTCCGTGCCAAAGGTTATGGTAGTCGTATGGTATTGATAAAACCAGGGGATAAACCTCCGACTGTTAACGGTTGCGTGCCCGTTGGTTATATGACATAGCTGTATGGTGTATGCATCGGGGGATGGGGCTAGGACCCAACCCTTTAGTCCACTGTTAGAACATGACTTGCAATTCAAATCATATTAAACAACTATATGGTTAAGCAACCCAATGTATGACCTTACCTTGCCACCGAGCCTGTATGACCTTACCACGTCAGCCCATGCCAACTCAGCACTTTGCCATGTCACTTGCCACATGTGGGTCCATACCCTACCACATCATCATTGTACGGTCGTACAGATTGTACGATCATGTGCCACGTCATCACTGTACGAACTATACAGTTAACAAAATTTTGCTTGTTTGGAAAAATGAACATAACACGATATCTTGCTCATATGATGTCCGTTTGAGACCGTTCAAGTTGTGTTGGGTTCATGATGATGAGGCCTATGCACGTGTCCATTTTGAATCAATTCTGAGAACTTTGTTTTTTGAGAAAAATTGGATCCCCTGGATCACACCTCCCCATTGGGAAGTTTTTGGAACTCCAAAAGACTACTTTTAGTCAATATGAAGATGACGGTACAATTCCCTCACCTTTCCAACCTCAATCCACTTGGCCTTGCTTGGATTTGTGCCTTGAAGACCAACACAAAATTTGTCATGCCTTGCTGTGTACTTGGCTTGGATGTTTCTCAACTGTTCTTGAATGGTTTGATGCACAAACTGAACTTGTTCAATGAACTTCTTGGCCTGGTTATAAGTAGGTTGAAAGTAGTGTAGATGCTCATCCCAAAACTTAGGATGCTTTTTTTGCAAACTAGCCACCGTCTTGCCCACACCAAAATGGCCAACAATAAGAGAAGAATGTGCTTCCATTATCTTGTTGACTCTTTCACCCTGTGAAAAACATAGCTTGCCAAGATACAAAAGTTTACCATGCACATAGGAATCCAATTCCTCAACTTGGTTAGTATGACATAAAGTTTCATAAACATTTTTTCCATCAGCATCTAAATCATACTATTCCAAATAGCTCTTATGCATGATAGGATTATGCTTGAAAATAACTAAATCACCAAAAATAGGCCTAGTAAGCATATCAACAACTTTGTCATAAAAGTATTTATTATACTTTATCACCAAGTGGAAAACATATCTTGTCAAGTCATGTAATGGATCTTGCTTTGCTTTCAAATCTTTCTTCCATGTGTCTCCTTCAACAATCATATCTGTAGTCTTGTTCAAGGCCATGAAATCTACCCACATACACCATATACAATCTTTCTCTGGTACCAAACCAATTGGCGACCTGTATGGCGAAGTGCTTGGTTTGATGACCCATTTGTCAAGAAACTCTTGAGATTGTTTTATGATTTCAACATTCTCCATGTCTGACATCCTGCACATGTCAATGTTTGGAAGAGGACCTCCTTGCTGCAATAGAATCTCATGTTGGATACCCCTTTTAGGAGGCAATCCCCTTGGTTCCTTAAACATCTCAACATTTTCGTTAACAACCTCATATAAATCAGATTGTAACTTTTCATCACATCCTTTGAAAACGTCTTCTTCATCATTGTCTTTGGGTTTAATCATCAAAAGTACAAGGTTCTTACTAGCATTGACTAGTCTCTTCATTTGTCCAACATTTGTAAGTGACAAATTCATCTTCTTTGTATGTTCTCTAACAATGTACTCAACTCCATTTTTAAACAAATGATACTTGTTCTCATGACGATGAAAAATGGCTCTGCTATCATATAAGTATGGGCTTCCCAACACAATACCACAAATATCCAATGGAATAACATCAAGATCTACCTCATATATATAGTTTGCAGTGATGGAAAATTTGAGTTTACACCTTGCCACATGCAATTTGGCATTGTCACATATCCAACCTAAAGGGTATGGTTTAGGATGAGGAGTAGTTTCCAAATCTAGTTTCTTGGCAATGCCTTCAGAAATGAGGTTTGCTTGTGATCCCGTATAAAAAAGAGTATCTATCTTGGTATGTTTTGAAATTACCCTTATGTGGAAAATCTCTATCCTTTCTTTTTCATGTTGAGTTTCATTGATGACAGAATTTCAAGAACTAGTGCTAGCAATAGAATTCTTACCTTGTAAACCCATGGCTGTGATTTTTGTTTCATCTTCTAAATCATATCCTAAATCTTGTTGTATAGTTGCAACAATGTTTGGTTTCTCTTTGTTGTTGAAATTTTTGGGTCTCTTTTCAGGATGAAGTTTCCAACAATGGTCTTCATCATGTCCATCCTTTGAACAATGTTTACATGAGACTTTCTCTCTCTCTTTCTTTACTGAAGCATTTTTCTTTCCAGTTCCTTCAAACTTCCTCTTTCTCTTGTCTCCATTAAAAGACTTCTTGCTACCCTCTTGAGGTTCATTCCTTCCTCTTGCCTCTAAATGAGTAGCCCGGACACATACTTCATCTATATTTGAAGGATTAAACATAATTATTGTATGCCTCAAGTATCTATGCAAAGCTCCAATGCATTTTAGTAAATTTTCTTGTGAAGACAAATCTATACCCAAAACCAAAGCTCTTCTCCTAAATTCTTGAGTGAATATTTTCACATCTTGCCCTTTAGCTTGCCTAAAGTTTTGCCAATCCATAATAGCTTTCTACATGTATGCTAATGGATAAAATTTCCTTTTAATTGAAACAACAAAATCACTCCAAGATGATAAAACTTTACCATGTTTCTTCATGTCCTCTTGAGTTTTGGCTTCCCACCAAATGAGTGTTGCATTGTCCAATCTTAAAGAAACAAGCTGAATCTTAGTTTCATCATTTGTGATTCTTTGTATCCTACAATATACTTCAATCTGGCGAATCCAATTATCTAATTTCTCAGCATTTACCTCTCCATTGCACATTGGCAATTCAAACTTAATATCAAGATTAAGCAAAGGAGTTTGTAAGGGATTTTTACCATGTTCTTTTGGAGAATTTGGAGGTGGTTGTGAAATGGTGGAAGAAGTGGAATATGGAGGTGAAGGAGGTGCAGAATCACCATTCCCTCCATTTCCCTTTGGATTTTTATCACCACTGTCCCCATTTCCCTTTGGAGGGTTGGAGCTTTCACCTTGAAATCTTGTATTTCTTTCTTCAAACAAAACTTTCACCATCTCAGTCATATCATAGAAATATTTTCTGAAAGTTTCCTCCTCTGAAGGAAGAGTTGCATGACTCTCCTCATGAGCCATACTTGGTGAATATCTCCTTGAAGCTTGAGGTGATTTCATAGTTATCCTTCTTCACAGTTGAGAACATGGCTCTACAAGTTGACCTTCTCCTCTTGTGAGCTTCAACCTTGTAAGCATCAGAAAAAAAAAAACTTGCAAACAATCAAGCCTTCAAAAACCAAATCTCTAATACTAACTCATCTGAAAATGGAATGAATTCGTTTCCAATAGATCTTTAAAATGAAGAAGACTTGTCTCTTTAAATTGAAGTGTAAAATGGTATGTGTTTGGGTAATTGGATCAAGTTACTAACACATAAATTCAATGACTTTTACTTAATCATGAACAACATATCATAAATATAAAATCCATCAATAATGAACACATAACACAACAAATGATAAAGGAGTTCACCCCTCTCTTGGGCTACATATCTTGTTCCATCTTCCCTTGGATCATTTTCATTATTCTTAAAAAGTTCTCTTACAGTGCTCAAAATACAAAATAGATGGCTCCAATGGCTTCAAAATGTCTAAAAACCCCTAGCTGGGCTTTTTCGGCTCCTGGTTTAGCCAAAAAATGAAGAGGTTACACCTCGTGGAAGTTTTCCCCTTCAAGCTTGCTGTACCTTCTCGCCAAAATGCACCTGTGAATGACTAACCTAGCTCCCACAGCATTACTGAGCCTAAAATCCATCACACACATGCATCCCACAAAAATAGGCTTTATGTCGAACAATTAGTGGGTTTAGCGCCCCTTTTGGCGAAGGTGTAGGTCGCATGGGGGGCATGTGGACACGTCCCAACGCCTAATCTGACCCCCATTGCAAAGAATGAGCATGGTGCTGAGAAGTGGCGGGCGCATGGAAAGATGCCCGTTGAATAGTGTTAATCCGTTTTAACTCCACGCCAAAGGTTATGGTAGTCGTATGGTATTGATAAAACCGGGGGATACAAATCTGAGTGTTAACGGTTGTACACCTGCTAGTTATATGGCATAGTTGTACGGTGTATGCGCCGGGGGATGGGGCTAGGCCCCAGCCCTTTAGTCCATCGTTATAACACAACTTGCAATTCAAATCATATTAAACAACTATACAACTAAGCAACACAATGTGGGCGGGTTGGTAGCTCGACCCTGCCAAACCATTACCCCGCCTGGAGGTCGCGAGTTCGAATCCTGTGGAGTCATAAAATTTTACCAAACTCCAACCAA
Organism: Picea mariana; assembly: GCA_032191745.1. Taxonomy (NCBI): domain Eukaryota; kingdom Viridiplantae; phylum Streptophyta; class Pinopsida; order Pinales; family Pinaceae; genus Picea; species Picea mariana. Next base: position 13,742 of record JASDQU010502602.1, on the reverse strand, counting down.
AATGGGGTGCCATGTGGCATCCCATGATTGGGCCATGTGGCACCATATCATTTTCCCAAAAGTGACACGTGTCAACCGTTAATTCACCTATCTGTTTTCCACCGAGCCTGTATGACCTTTCCACATCAGCCCATGCCAACTCAACACTCTACCATGTCACCTACCATGTGTGGGTCTGTACCTTGCCACATCATCATTGTATGGTCAGATGCCACATTAGCACTGTATGGACTATACAGTGAACAAAATTTTGCCTGTTTGGAAAAATGAACAGAACGTGATATATTGCTCATACAACGTCCGTTTGAGCCTATTCAAGTTGTGTTGGGTTTCTGACGATGAGGCCTACACACATGTTTGTTTTGAAGTGATTCCAAGTACTTTTGTTTTGAGAAAAAATTGATTCCCTGGATCAACCCTTCCTACAAGAATGTCAGTGTCATACTATTTTCTAATAGGGTCATATGTGCCATAGAGATCAATCTCTACCCATATGCCTTAGAAAATATCGGTCCCGTATCAACCACCCTAATTGGAACGTCATGTCCTCAGGGGGTAGACTATTCAACCTGATTAAGCCAATCACTGTGCCTCGGGAGAATATCGGTCCTAAACCATTTTCCTAATCGGGCCATAATATGTGCCTTAGGAAAATACAAGTCCATGATACATCATCAGTCTTTCAACCTGGACCATTCTCCATAGGGAGAATGTCTGTCCACCAACAATCTATTATGCCTGAACCATTCTTCACCTGGAGAATGTCTGTCCACCAACACACTGACTATCCATCTAGTTGGAAATCATCTCCAACACTAGTGGTAGTCTCCATGACAATCAAATAGTAACATACATGAACTGCCACAATGCCATCCAATAGAACACAACTATGTCTATCCATAGTAGTATACAACTACTTCCAAGTGGTACACAACCACTCCTTGTAGCACACAACTACTAACCAGTGACACATAGTCACTTCCAGTGGAAGACATCCACCATAGTAGCATACATCTACTATCCAGAGACATACAATATCCAAAAAAATTAAATTATATAATTTGATATCATCCTTCATCAACAATGCCATCAACTGCATTACCTCTAAGCTGTACTAACATGATACAAATGCATCATATCTAAGCTTTACTAGTGTGATATGGAGTATCATTTACATCATCTCTAACCCGTACTAGTATGACATAACTATCATGATGCCAATGCATCATATCTAAGCTATATGCAACCTCTAAGATGTACTTGCATGATGTAGATTAGTGCCTCACTGTCTCATCTCTAAGTCATATGATCATCTCTAAGCCGTACTGGCATGACATATCTATAATGATGTTAATACATCATATATAATCTGTATGCCACCTCTAAGCTATACTCGCATGATCATATCTAGCATGACATGGGCCCCTTGCATCATCTCTAATATGTATGGTAATATCTAAGTCGTACTAGCATGACATATCTAGCATGATGTCAATACATCATATCTAAGATGTATGTCATATATAATTTGTACTTACATGGCCATATCTAGAATGATGCAGCTCATCAACATCGTCTCTAATATGTATTAGCATGAACATAACTAGAATGATGCAAACATCATCTCTAATTTGTATGTCCACCTCTAAGCTTTACTAGCACGATGCTCCTCATGCCACTGTATCAACAACTCCAACCATCTATATAATATCTAAGCTATACTAGCATGATCATATCTAGCATGATGCAAGCATCATCTCTAAGATTTATGATCATCTCTAATCCATACTAGCATGATACAGATCCACAACTCATTGACAGTCCATGATGCCACATATCGGTGCTCCCTCCCAACCGAGGAAGTCATCTCCTCTCTTTCAACTAAGGGAGAAATCTCCATGGGCCCCAGATTGTCCCTCAAGTATGCAAACTTTATCTCGGACAAAGGCTTCATCAAAATATCTACAGTCTCCTCATCAGTGGAGATATATTGGAGAACCACTTCTCCCCTCTAGAATATAGTACTTGATCTCATTGTGCTTCGACTTGTCATGGAACACCGGGTTCTCTGAGAGCTTCACACAACTTTGGCTATCACAATATATCAGGGTTGAATCCAACATCTGATCAAACAGTCTAGAAAACAACTTACAGAGCCACACTACCTCCGTAGAAGCATCACAAGTTGCAATATACTATGCTTCTGCAGTGTTGAGGGAAAAATAATTTTGTATTCTTCTATCCCATGATATCATAGCAAATACCATACTGAAACACATACCATAAGTACTGTAAATCCATGTAGCTGTACATCACTGTTTGAGGCATATCTCAAACCATAAGTTATCGTCCCATGAAGATATCTTAATATATGCTTTGCAACTATCCAATGCTTATGTCTGGGTTCCACTTGGAACCAACTCAACATGTTCATGACAAAGATAATGTCTGGCCTAGTAATTACCAAATATATCAATGATCCAATCAACTATCAGTACAAGGATGAGTCTACTAGATCAAAGTTAGAGTCTCTCAATTTCCTCATAACTGTCACCATGGGAGTTGCCATGGATTTGCAATTCGTCATCCCAAACTTCTGAAGGATCCTAACAACATACTTCCCTTGCTCCAGGAATAATTCACCATGCTTCTGCCATACTTCTAGTCATGAGACCGAGATCCTTCATATCAAGTTCTGAGGCTAGATCTTTCTTAACACTAAGTAGTGAGAGGATCTGCACCAAGCTCTTGGAGCTTGCTTGAGTCCATACAAGGTCTTCTTTAATATGAATATATGGGTTTCTCTCTAGTGTACCTCAAAACCTTGAGATTTCTCTATATATACCTCTTTCTCAATCACTCCATTGAGAAAGATGGTCTTTACATCCATCTGATGTAAACTCCAACCCATGGATGCTTCTAGAGATATGATGGCTCTAGTAGAAGTGTATATGGGGACTGGAGAAAACATCTCATCATAATATTCTCCCTCATGTTGGGAGAAACCTCTATCCACAAATCTTTCCTTTTAATTATCGATACTTTTATCCACCGCATGCTTTATCTTGTAAACTCATATAGGCACAATTTTCATACATCATTTTTCATGATTGATATTATTCCATTACAACTTCCTTCTATTCTTTTTTCTTGACTGCTTCTTCAAAGGTGGAGGGTTCTGTAACTGGAATATGTTTTTTACTTCTTTCTTTCTTTGAAATTTCTATCTAGAGCACCATGCTTCTCTACATCTTGATCGATCTCAAGATCCCAAGCTGGTCTTCCCTTCTTAGTCTTATCTTGGTGTGTGTCTTTACATATCTGTGGTTCTTCCATTTCTGATACAACATTATTACCTTTCTTTTCATATGCAATCCTAGGATCTATAGGATCTTTATCATGGACCTCATTACGGTCCTGACTACTTCAACCCACATATGCATCGGTAAGTCTTGATCATGGATCATGGATTTTACTGCTTCCATAATTGAATAGTTCTTTCTTTCTTCCACACCATTTTGTTGAGGATTGTAGGAAGTGATTATCTCCCTTCTAATCCTGTCCTCTCTGCATAATGTCTTGAGATCATCTGAGGTGTACTTTCCTCCATTATCAGACGTCAATATATTTAACTTCTTTTCAGATAAGATTTCCACAAGTGCTTGAGTTTCACGAACTTACTAAATACTTTTCCCTTTTTCTTCCAAGAAACAAATGCAAGTTTTATGTGAGTACTCATCAATAAATGAAACATATTGTACATAACCATTTAGTGAGAGGGTTGACATGCATATGAGTGAAGGATGTCCAAAAATCCTTTTTCTTTCCACACTTCCTTAATAGTTTATACTTGGCGAGACCATCTGCTTCACTGTGATTAATTCATCTGCTCCATGCTTGCAACTGTCACTGCAGCTTCCTCCTAGATCTATCAACTGGGACATGTCTTGAACAAGAACAATAACAAGGAAAATAGTTGACAACATTCTTCAACACTCTTCCAGTGTTTTGATCAATCATTATTTCCTAGTAACTTGTTTGTAACAAAAAAATATATCTCCATGGTAGTCTTAATGGAATATTGTAAGATAATCTGCCCGAGACAAGAACAAAAAAAACATTTCCAGTATAATAACATTTTCATAAGAACATATCTATGGTAATAAGAATGAATAAAAATTTCATGATGATCAACATAGTATGACCAAGGTGATCGACCCAAGAGAAAAACAAGAAATATATCTCTAGAGGAGATGCTAGTTTATTTTGAAAACAAGTACAATAAGAATCTATATCAATAGTATTCACACGCCATTACATCTTGTAGTAATAGAACCTTTCAAAGACTCCTTTCACAATTTTTAATGTAGAAACTATCAACCTTGATATGTGCAAATTGGAAACTCATCAATTTAATCAAACCTGGAACCTGAAGCCTCAACTGCTATGACATGTACACTTGTTCCTTTGAATGAAATGAATCCAAGATTACTACTTGGACAAGGTCTCTAGTACATTCCCTGCAAACACACTCATGCTTTGCTAGAAGATATAACTTGAAAGACATAAACAAGTGCATACCTTTGAAATCTTTGTAGCATTGTCCAACTTGTCTTCTAATATGAAACTATACACCATCTTGACAAGAAGAGGTTAGAAACTGAATAAAAAAGGTTCAATTATTAGAACAATCTAGAAACCCTGCAATTACAACTTTGACCACAAAAACAATTTTGACCAAAAGTCAACCTTTGACTTTGACTTTGACCAAAAATTAAAACCTGATGTTTTTTCTAGCTGAGAGTACCAAGATGCGTGCAAGGCTAGGGATCACTAGGATGTCAAGGAATTAGTTCAAAATCTTCACCATAAGTGCCCAAACACAAGAGTTAGGGTTTTTGTTGCTGTTGCGAAAACCTGACTGTAACTGCAACTACAATTTGGTGCTACAACGAGCTTGTAAAATAACTTCCCAATCTACCTTCAAGTGGATAGACTGTCTGAAGATAGTGTGGGACCATAATCTGTTAAAACATTCGATGTGCTCGTTTTACCATAGACAATATCTCAATATTGTCACCCAACCATAGGAACTCAACCACCCCTGAGCATCATAACCTTGACATATAGAATAGTTTCGTAAGGAGTACCAGAACCAACAGATAACAAAGAGATAGTGTATCTCTCTATCTCTCTCTCCAAGAATATCACACCAAATAGAGGGTCCACAAACCAGGAACCAAGACCAAAAACCCAGTTGTAGTAGCTGCAGCTGCACTCCTTCTCCAAACTTGTGCACCACTTGACTTGTGTGAGCAGTGAGTGAGTGAATGACCAAATGAGCTCAAGCACCCTGTATTTATAGTGCTCTTTGTCACCTGTCCAGGCTGAATTCTTCTTTTAGAGTCTAATACTTAAATATTAATTCTTTTATTGAGCCGACATGTATTCTAGGATTTCTACACCTCTGTTTAGGGTTTTCTGTAGCTTCCGAAACATTCTAATCTAGTTAGAGGTTACACATGGAGGTTAATACCTCTT
>JASDQU010502601.1:42607-56616 GCA_032191745.1 Picea mariana | reverse complement strand
TGGCCTATTTTTGAGAGGAAATGAACAACATCGAATATGGCTAGGAGGTTCATCCTTCATATGCATCCATTTGGTTAATTATTAACATATAAGTATTTATGTTATATTATTATGTTTATTCCACTGTGAAAATTATTTATATGAATGTTGTGTGTTTGATTTTTTCCTTAACATTTGCATTCATGTGTTAATATAGGCTATTATATCCATTAAAATTGTGGTATCAATCAAATGGTTATATCTATGTGTGATTTGTAGATTGTAATCTACAGGAGATTAATTAAGTAGGAAATCTTACTATTTAATGTGTATTCCACATGTAATGTCCCTCAATTGGAGGCTGGGTACCTTACAAAGTGGAATCCTAACTTTTGGTTCAACACTAGACCCATATGGGCCAAGAAACAATGTGAATTTGGGTAAAATTATCTATTACAGATTTGTCTGTGACAGATCTAAGGGAAAATAGAGACAAATTATAGTGAAATCCCCAAATTTGTGAGAAAATTTCAAGTGAAATTTCCTCAGAACCCTTTCAAAGATGATACATGACATCGATCTGCATAATTGCATAGTTAAATTCATGTTTTAATGGTTGTTTTAGTGTTGGACAGAGTTCAATGAATGAAAGTTTGAGATCATGTTTGATCTTCAGATCAATGACTTAGATTCGTTGAGTTAAATTTAAAAATTTACAAGGTTTGAACGTTTGAAAGGTAAAGTGAATCAATGACAAAGATTTAATTTCAACAGTTAAGAAAATGAGACCGATCGATGGTCTGGATTCATTTTCGATCGATGGGTGGTTGGATTCGATTGAAAGATAAGATCATCTGGGATGGAAGATCGACCATTTCAATTCATTAGGAGTTTGGCCAAAAATTTCTAAGTGTTGGAGTTGGCCAAAGGAAAACGTTGATGGTCAGGTTAGTCAAATTAGTGAAGTTTTTTAGTCACCAACAAAAATCGTTGATGGGATGATGGTCATGCATCGGATGATTTGGTGAAGTGTTTGGATCGATAAAGATAAGTTGTTGATGGCCAATGGGTTGATGGTCGAGTATTAGATGATTCAATGAATAATTTGATCAAGCAATAGGAAGTGCCAATGACTAATGGGATGATGGTTGGGCGTCGACCTAATTGGTGAGGTGTTTGATTCATCCAAGAGAAATGGTCGATGGTTGATGAATGAAAGAGGGTGATGATGTGTCATGCCACATCCCCATCCATGTGTCATGCCACATCAACCAAGTAGAAACCTCATAATGATGTGTCATTCCATGTCAACATTCATGTTCCATGCCACTTCAATAGTTTCCATGTCATCCCAAAAGTGGTCGATGGTTGGGTCGATCGAATTGGGAAAGTTTTTTTGTAAGCCAATAGGGTGGGCCAATGACTGATGACCAACAATTGGGTCGGGGAAATTGGAGAAGTGTTTTGATCAATCATAGGATGAATAACAACCAATGGCTGGGTCGGTCAATTTAGTGATGTGTTACAAGTGGTTTCCAAGAGAAATGACCGATGGCCGATGGTTGGGTCGACCGATTTAGCAATGTGTTACAAGTGGTTTCCAAGAAAAATGACCGATGACCAATGGTCAAGCATCGACCGAATTGGTGATAAGTTTCATTTTCCAATGAAAATCATAGACGGTCGATAGTCGATGGTTGGGTTGGCCAATTTTTAGCATTGTGTTTCAAATCAATTGCTAAAGGAATGGGTCAATAAATGACGGTTGAGTCGGTAGTTTTGGGAAAATGTTGTGCACGCCCAAAGGGGAATGCCTATGGATGATTCCTGATAGATTCAGTTCAATGGTTGAGATCTCAATCGATTTTAAGATCAACGACTCCAATAAAAGGACTGTTTAAACACTAAAAACAAGCAATTTTCTATAATTTGTTTTGGTTTTTGAAGGTCATGAACTTGCAGGGCATTTTTTAGGCCCTAAATGATGTTTTTAGGAAATCAAAATGGTAATAGAGTGTACCAAGGTACACTAAGTCTCTACAGCTCAAATAAAATAACTCGGAGAGAGCTATCCAATGAGCTACTCCGGGCGCAAAACAAATCTCATATGATAAAGTTAGAACTGAAACAATTAAGGTAAAATTTTGACACCAGTGAAAAAGTTAAGTGGAAGTGGAGTTTACGTAAAAGTGGAGTAAACACGAAAGTGGATTTAAAGAAAAGGTAAAAGTGAAAGTGGATTTTACATAAAAGTGGAGTAAACATGAAAATGGATTAAAAAAGGTAAAAGTGAAAGTGCACATGGTATTTGCACATGGATTTAAAACCAATGGTATGTTAAAAAGTGAATTAAAAATACAAAAGGGGGAAAATTAATTACTCTTTAATAAAATTCGTGTCTTTTCAAATGAACATGACTTTTCATGTAAATATTATGGTAAATTATAAATGGAGAAGAGGGTTATGAGAAAAAATGTGTGCGTGAGTGAAAATGTAATATTCTTATGCATACCATTTGAAGAGTGACGATTGAATATCATTCAAGGAGCGATGATTAAATATTAATAAAGATCGGATCTAGTGTTATAGCAAATAAATATGGCATTCTAACAAGCAAAAATGGTAAAAGAAGATTTAAGGCAGAAGTTGAAGCAAGAATATCTGGTGAACGCAGAGAGAAAGTAGAAGGAGTGAGCGTCGAGTAGATATGATTAAAGCAGAAGGAGTGAGTTTCGAGATGATATGGAGAAAGAAGAAGTAGTGAGTGCATAACATATCTGGTGAAATAAGAAGTAGCGAGCGTGAAGAAGATTTGGTGAAGACAAAAGCAACAAGCAAACCAATGAAGGAAATTCAAATGAAGAAATTGTAAGTAGGTTGGTGCCTACATAAATGTTATCCCCATTTTGCAGGATAACTAAGGAGATGGTGTCTTGAGGCCCTCAGGTTGTAGATATGGAGTGCCAAGAGACCACATGACTAGAAGTGTCCACTTGCACATATAGAATCCCACTCTATCACCACATTCTGATCCATTGTCAACACATCCACCACATCAACTAGCTTCTAGAAGGAAGATGGGTCTTTCTCCATGTGGTACACGTCAGGTATTGTGGCAGGTAATCACCCTAATATTTGTGGCATTTTAACATGTTGTATTTAATCTTCTTTTGATTATAGAACACATGCTTGGACATTATGATTTTGACCATGTTTCAGCTTGGTCAATGTCATAGATTTCCTAGTAAGTGGCCAACCTTTGGGGAAGGTTTGTGACTAGGGATCCCTTAAGGGGTTATTGTACCATTCCAGACCATACTTACCATCTTCCACTCATTACATTCCCATCATATTTCCCTCTTCTATGCCCTTTGAATTTAGTGACCCAAGAAGGGAATTTACCTCATTTCATGGGAAGAAGGGGCTGAAGGCCCAAGAGGGATTGTTGTTGGCTAAAAAATATAAAATCCTAAATATAGAACATCATCAAATGCTTCACCTAGGTATCCCTGAGAAAGAAATGAAACTCTTCTCTATAAGAAATGGGGGACCTACAAAAATAAATCATAGTGAATGCTCAAGGGGTTAGCTGGAGGATGGTAGGTCTCATCAAGAGATGACCTATCATGATCATAGGTATTTATCAGTATGACATTACCATCATCTGGTCACCAAGCTAGGGTAGTGGCTCTTAGTTAAAAAACTGAGAGAAAGGGCATTTCATCACGAGCCGACCTTATCATTTCCGCGAGGTATTTTTGAATGGAATTGTCATTATATGGACACCAATCCAGTACAATGGCATTCAACTTGTTCCTTAAAAAATGAAAGAAATAAATAATGGATAGAAGATGGGATTGGAAAAAGTGCATCACAAACGAAGGTGCGACACACCCTCTACAAAGGCACCCATGAATGAGTTAATACAAGCCCTTGTATGTCATGAAACTCATTGACTTATGAACTCTAAACCCATTCTACCTCATCATCCACTACACAAACTTGAAAGGCCATCCTTGGGAGCATCCCCTACTTGAGGGCTTTGGCATACCCAATAGGACTTTTATGACACCCCTCCCATACTTAAACTTGGTCAATTGTATAGGGTTTTTGATAATTTGTTTAATTTGATGAGGCAGTTTTGATGCACATGTTTAGGTGCCTTGCTTATTATATGTGGTTTACATTTTTTATGATATATTTGAATTGAGATATTTGGAAGGTGTACCCTTTTGTTTTATAGGACCTTGCTTGGTGGCCAGTTTTGAAAGAACTAGCCTAGCTTGGGATTCCATGGGGAAAAAATTCCACAAGTTGGATGTTGTAGGCCCGCACACTGAATCATAGAGACATGCCTTTGGAGGCTTACATGACATCATGGAGGATATTTTCCAGCCCCTATTACCCAAACTACTTTCCTAGGAGGGGAAAAACACCGTCTTTTGAGGCTTGACATCATGCTTAAGGGGGTTTGATGGTGATGGAGTTATTGTACATTGACACTTGGCATATTTTGACCGGAGGAGACTAGGATTGACCCCAGCACATGATGAGGATGCTGAAGGAGCCCCAATGACCTCCATTCTCTTCTCCAACGACTTACTCAAAGTGTCAAAATGTCTCCTAAAGGGGTGACATCATCTTATTTTTAGGGTTTCTATTGTGTTAAAGTGAAAAGTAAATATTATTATTTGGTTCAAGGGGTAATATAAGGGTTGTTGACCCCTTATCTTATTTTTTACCCTTTCTAAGTGGAAAAAATATGTTTTAATACTTTTGTATAAATAGAGATCATGTGAATCTCATTTCATAACATAACTCTCCCATTGTGAGAGGCTAAGGACTAAACTTTTCTCTACCTTCAACATTTTTTCTCTCTTTTTCTATGGTATGGTGTTCTCTTGCGTTATTGACTACATGATGATGATGTGCTAGCTTATGTGGGTCATTTCTATCTCTTTATGGTGGTTTCTTTTGGCATGTTAAGAACTTATCTTATTGCAACTTGAATTTGGTAAAGGCTACACTTTTTGTTTTCTTTGTTTTTAAGTTCAAGGTTATTTGATAAGATAAGTAGGGAGTATAAGGATATACAACCCTACCTATATCCACCATAATCTATCATAGAAATATTGTTTGCAAGGGTTTGCTAAGGAAGTATAAGGGCGTACACCCCTTAGGATAAACCCTAGATAGGATACTTGCTTTGGGGAATAAAAGGATTTATACCCCCAAGGAGGTAGTACCTCTATCTCTATATCTTGTGACCCCATTAAACCATTAATCAAAGTCATTATTCATTGCATTGGAGAAACAAAATACTGCATTAATAAATGTAAAAAGTCAAGGTATTGAATTTCTCTCACTTGGATACTATTCTTTTCACCTTAGGCTATCTTGCCTCATCGAGGCGTCACCTTTCTCTCACTGAAACTTTCTGCTGTTACAAAACTAACTTACAGCCACTAGGGCTGCAGAAAAAGTAACCTTCTAACCCTAAGAACCCTCCAAATTAACCCTAGGAACTAGCTATAATTTCTCCCTATTAAACTACTAACCCTATCACACTTTTTAGGCTAATTAGGAGTAACTTTTATTGGTTAACTTTGCTGATATTTAACTTGTTTTGATACATCCATTAAGGCTGTTAGCATTTTCTGCAGAATTGGTATTTTACAGTCATACTATCATGCTAAAGTCACCAGTTTTATTGATGAAGTGGTGCTAGTTATTTTCTAGTTTATTTCTCACATTTATCCTCTTGAGATTTGGAATCTTGTATAGAAGCCTCATTTAATAGTTTGATGATGCTATATATCCATGTTTATTACTGATATTAGGGACAACAAGATTAAATTTCTTATCCACTTGATATATTGCATTGTATACTTGGTTTTCCTTGTGTCTTGGGAAGGTAATACCTCTTTGCAGGTCACTCAAGACTAATTTGGCAACCTCAAACAATCCTCAAGAATAATCACCAAGCTCCCTTTTCCATCTAGGAAACTGACCTATAGGAGAATCCATTTCGCACATCTTACTTTCCATCCCATTTCCCCTAGGGTCACCTGGATCCCCCCCTTGAGGTAACCACCTCACCTCTAAAGTGACGAGAACACCTTCCTAAGGTGACAGTAGGTAGGTGATCTCTTCGTTGTCGCCATTTGGTAGTTGGGTAGGGATTTTCCCAACCTACAAATTGTGTAATAAAAATAAAAAACAACTATGGGGATTGGTGTCTCATGTAGGTCAGTTCCTACAAACAACAGAGGGGATTGGTGTCTCATGTAGGTCGGTGCCTACAAACAATAGAGGGGATTGGTGTCTCATGTAGGTCGGTTCCCACAAATAGAAGAGGGGATCGATGTCTCTTGTAGGTTGGTGCCTAAAAAAAAAGTGGGGATTGGTGTCTCTGATAGGTTGGTGCCTACAAATTAATAAAAATAAGTTTTTTTGGTTTTCTCTCGAAAGGGTTTCCATGTTAAATATTGTGTTGTCTAGTTTTTATATTTATGTGATTGCTTCATTATGGTTTATGAATGTTAAAAAGAAAAAAAGATAGCCTTATAATGATTCAACCCCCTGCCTCTCAGTATAAGTGTGTGATCAACAAAAATGTGTAGGAAGATAAAGAAGACACATGTAGCATACATGGATAAAAAGGTAAAACAATCAATACTTATGCAGGTCGTAACTAGTAGTCTGAAGCTTGGCTAAGGGTGAAATTGTGACATATCATTCATAAGGTATTTAGAGACATATACAATTGATATTATGTTGAAATAACAAGGGAATTGGTGTAGGCATGCAAGAACAAGGATAATTGTTAAGCCAGAAGAAAGCCCAAAGGGGCAAAGTTGTCATTTCCATATTGTTGCAGATTTTGACTAAAGCATCTGTTTAACAATATGAGAGTTATTGTGAATTCACTGTTAACAATATTTTCTATGTCACATAGAAACATATTCTTGGTTCCTGATATATTTTACTTTGTAAGTGGAAAAGTTGGTGCTTGAGATTATTTACACCAACTTGGAGAAAGGTGTACAAAAGGGTTAAATTGACAATATTCAATTGCCTATAACTTTCTACTCAGTGCTCAGAATTTAGAAAGAAAGTAGTCATTGGAAAGATATTGGATAGGAGAATACAAAAATCCATTTAAAATTTAGTTTTAATCCAAATAATTCTCAGGGAATCAGAAGGAAGATTATTGGTGAACCTGAAGGACACCATTGAGTAGAATGAAATTTCAGGAGGCCATAAATCTTGGCTCATAAATCAGATTGAAGCATGGGTATGGTAATTGGAAATGTAATCCAAAGGATATCATGATAGAATGTATAAGTTATCCAGGGGATAATTGGGTTACTCCATAAATTTGCAGGAAAAATTGGAATTGGATTCCATGAGTTGTGTAACTACCCAATGTGAAGATTTTTCCAAATAATGCCAAAATTTTAATAAAAATTCCCAGATAACAAAGATAAGTGCCAAAGGGGATTGACATGTAAGGAAAAGTGTATATGTTCATGATATTTACTATTCATAAGTATATAGACACACTTGAATTGAAATATCCTAATAATGGGAAAAGGTGGTTGAGCTTATTAATTGAGCATTGATAATGAACAAATGAGCACTCCAACAAAGAGTGTTGTGTGAAGGGATTTCCAGCAAGAGAACGAGATTCTGCAATTGAGCGTTGTGTTTATCTGTTCTAGATTAATTCCAGGGTCCATAGGATAGGGAAGCAAGTCAACTTGTACAGTTGGATGAAGCATCAAAGAGTTGCAAAGGGAAGTGCATGACTGTAGAGTAGGTGATGGAAGGTTGACAAAGGTTTAAGGAAGAGAAGAGGAATATTAGTATTCGAATGATATATAGTCTACATGGGTTGCAAAGGAAAATCAACATAGGTTCTCACATAAAGCATGAATCCAATGGGAGAAGAGTGTTATTGCATGCATGAGGAGTTAATGAGAACTCTATAACCTTGAAGGTAGAAATGTAGTGAAGGCTACAAATCTTGTTGCAAGAGAAGGAAAATGATATCATGAGATGAGGTGTGAGTCATAGAGTGGATGAGTCATCTTTGTATTCAATCATATGGATGTAGGAAGAAGGAATTGTTAGATATGATCCAACAACTTTTTTCTAAAATTACTGAAAGGAAGAAGTCTGCCTCTATTATCGGAGAGTGCAACAAAATCAAGGTACACGTGAGAATGGAGGAGTGTAGCTTTCCAATTGAATCAGAGTAATATTGAATGGACAGGTAGTGCTTCATAGTGAATCACTCAAGACAGTGAAGAGAGGTATTTAAAATTGAGCAAATCCATGTATGAAAAAGAGTATTAGAAAGATGACGTAAAATAAATATTTTAGAATGTTGAAATGCCAATCAATGATAATGACATTTCAAGACCTTATTGGTTAAGGAAATGGGGAATGGTTAATTAAATTTTAGTGTTAATATTCAACTGGAATAGTGCATGTTACAACACTATGGATATTGAGAATCATAGCCAAAATATGTTGGGACATGTTTTCTTTGCATAAAGAAAACAGTTGTGAGTTGAAAACACTAATGGATCTAGTGATTGGAAATGTAGAATGGCCAAGAAGGGCTTGGATAGTAGGTTCAAAATAGGGGCCAATGGTGCACAATTGAGCAGAATGGAAATGGACAGGGTAGTAATGTTCTACAGAAATTCACGGAAAACTATCTACAACAACAACCAAATAATTGAATTAAATATGAAATAGATATGTGTTGGAGTGCATGATAGAATTTATGCATGATGCATACAATAAAGACAAAATGCACGTACATGAAATAAGCATGATAAAATTAATACTTAATGCATAGTGATGTGAAATCATGCATGTGGACATGATTGAACATGCTTGTAGACTAAGAATGGTCTATTTCTATGTGTGAATAATGATGTAATAATATTTGAGTATGAATAATGATGGATTTTGTATCCAATAAAATGATTATAGCATGATTATATTGTTTCTTATAGTATCCATTCATATAAGTACAAACGAGGATGGTGGAAATGTTGATCAATAGGTCGGTGAAGGGATCCTGTGAGCTTCTACAAAGTACCAGTTAATTAGGTAGCACCTAGTGAATTTATAACAACCATGCAAGTATTCATTTGGAGTTGTTGTGATGTATAAATTTTGAAGGTAATTGAAGTAATAATTCCCTCAGTCGAATCTCAATATTTAAATTGATGTAAAGGAAGGAGGCCTTAAGTATGCAAATATTATCTATTTCTTGAATGAATTTATGGGAAATTTAATTGCATATTGTGCTATGTTGATTATGAGATCATAACCAAGTTAAGTCATGAGACATTACTTTTGTTGTAGTAATGAATTCCATTAGAGATGATCATGTGTGAGGCCATGATGAGATTGGATATAGAAAGGCTATAGTGCCATCCAAGTGCATAATGGTATTCCCCTGTTTAACTGATGTTTGGACTGCAACCTCTTTGCTGACACATGAGATCACTAAGAGCATTATATTCCTAGTGTTGTGTATGGGTCGAAGAGGAAGGTATATGAATGATCATACATGTAAATGGGGAAGATTTTGAATAATGTGTTGAGACGTTGGCTAGATTTTTCCAAATCACATGGTGGAATACATGACATGGACACATGGTATTCTAGAGTCAATGCAAGGGTGCATTGTGTAGATGTGCCCATAGGTATTGGCACATTGGTTTTATTTATTGGTAAAATTTGATTTCATTATGAAAAGCTTTGTATGCTAGATATTGCATGTGCAAGGAGTGATGTTTTCATTCCATTTAATATGAACAATAGTTGGAAGTGATGGAATTTCTAGATTAATATAGTTATGAAAATCACTTCATGGACTGAATGTATATGTTGCAGTGAATGATAGTTTCATTCTAGATATTATGATTAATGGTTGAATTCCATTTTTAATGTGAATAATGGTCGGAAGTGATTGAATTGCTTGTAAATTACAATTATGAGATAATTTCATGAACTGCTGAAAATGCACATGAGTGTTAACAATCTTGTTTGGATGCAAGAAAGTTGAGAAAAATTGTAGGAATATTGGTATTGGATATGACAATGTTGTAATACCACAAGGAAGACAAATTTCTGCTATTGCAAGAGACAAACTTCTTGAGAATTAATCTTGTGCTTGGGAAACTTAGTTTCCTATATGTAAAACATATTTGGAAATTGATATGTAAAATTGCTATCATGATATCTCATGATGATTGTATGTGTGTGATACATATGAGATGATGGATATTAAATATGGAAATATTGGAAAGGAGGCTACTACTATGACACCACAACCCTATGATTTCCACAAGTCACAAATTTCCAGTGAAAAATCTGTTAGTTAGTTGGCGCTCCCCTTGTGCAAGAACACTTGGAAAATGATGGATCACTTGAGGGACTATATAGTAGTGAAGGGGATGTTTGAGCCTGGAAGGTGAGAATGGAAAGGGGGAGAGAAATAAATAATGCATATGATATGGTGGTTGGAATCATAAGGGTGTGTCAGGAAAATAACAACAAGATAAATTCTTGTTGTGGTTGCTCATGAAATAAAGCAACAACCATATGAATAAGTGATTGTAATCATTGTGTTAATTATGTTGAAGTATGGGTTGATTGTTTTTCAGTGCATTTTATGTTTTCCCTTATTCACTATTTCTTGTTGTTCCTGAATGACGTCTCTACATTTGTGTTTTTATGGAATTGAATGCTTTGGTGTGTCTGTTTAGTTGTTGCTACATATGGTTAAGTTGATTGTGTTTTGTTTTGATTGTTATAGGTAGTTGCATGAGATTTCATGTCATGATTCTGTATTTTATTTCCACCAGAGCCATGTTAATATGTTGTATAGGAGACAAAATTACAACTATTTGATAGTTGGATATTTCGTTATCACAGTCGGAGTTTCTGGAGCCACAAATCAGAGACTTCATGTTTGACATTGTGCTGGAGCCTTGGGAGGGAAGTGGTACATCATGAGGGACTATGGTGAAGAGAATGGGGTACACTTCCTTGGGTTTTTTAGGTTGATGGCAACATAATTTTTTTGGTTGGAATTATTGTGGGAATCAAAAAAGTATGAAAGATATTGCAATTGGAGCTAGAGAAAAGCGATGCAAGCTACATAAACTGGGAAAATATTGGTTGGAGTTTCTGCTAGAATGATGAATTGTGAAATTATTTTCCATAGTTTGTGCCAGGAAGGTTAAGTATCTATGGTTTTTGGGTCGGAGTGCCTATGTATGTATATTTATTTTGGGCCAGGGTGCCTATGTGATCCGAAAATACATTGATTGATTTGAAAATAATTTTAAGTGTAAATTGTATTAGCTTATTTTAAAGCTTAATGAACAATTGAAAGGTTAAATTGAAGAAATGAACAGTAGAAAGAAAAAAGAAAAAGTTGATAATATAGTTCACTTAATTTGGACTACATCTCTGGGTCCACTTCAATTGCGCAACCACTCCATTATTATAATGTGAAGCACTTCAAATGATTTATAACACTACAATGGATCTCCAACATGCAATACAATGTCTTCACCAGCTCTAGGAAAGTTTGTTGCACTAATTGTTGGGGATTAGAAATGTCCTATTTTCATCCACCTTTCCCTTCATCATTCTCCACATTTCATCGCCCCATTAACCTTTCACGATATCATTTCCATAAATATACCTGGGTTTCACCTTATTGTTCTCCACTTTGTTCATTTTAGTATTTAAAAGGAATTTGTGATTAAATGTTAGAAAATAAGCATGTTTTCATATATATCTCAAATATGTGTGAGCTTTGTAATGTGTAGGAATATGAGAAGGATTAATTCAAAAGGACTTCTTGAATACTTCCTCCACCATTTCAAGATTTGAGGAGAATACTTCCTCCACCATTTCAAGATTTGAGAAGATAATTAAATCCCATTCCAAGGAGAAGATCATGGAGATTTGGTTGGAATATCTTATCACCAAGATATATGAGAGATATGTGTGAGGATTTGAAGGGATTATATTTTGTAATAATGGGAAATAGGTTGAGATAAAAGTGGATTTGTAATAATGAGATGGTTATCTTATCTTCAAGGCTCTCATGTATAAAAGAGAGTGCTCTCTCTTCATGAGGATTCAAGTTGAAGAGGAATTAGGATGCAATTAGGATGTAATTAGAATTAGAATAGTCATTAATGGTAGTCATTAGGATTCGAAAGAGAAAGGGATTCTTAGCTTTGATTCATGGTTTTGGTTTTCATGCTTTCATTATTCTATTATGAAGATTGATTTGATTATTGAGTGTAAGATTTCTTCATTGGTGAGAGATCTCATATGTTGTTATGCCATTAAACTCTTCACTTGTTGTGTCTACTTTTCCTTCATGTAGTTCTCCATTTCTAGATTAATTCCATTTACACAATTTCCCATTCCTAGATTAATTTCAATTCCAAGTTGTGTGTTAGATTAATGATTCTATTTCAGTCATGTGTTAGATTAATTTCAATTCCAGTTGTGTGTTAGATTAATGATTCAATTCCAGTTGTGCGTTAGATTAATGATTCTATTTCAGTCGTGTGTTAGATTAATGATTCAATTTCAGTTGTAGCTTAAACATTAGATTAGATTAGTCTCACTTCAATCTTGCATATACTTTACGTGTGCTTCATCAGTTTATGAACCCTGGGTTGAAAAATTATATAGTTGGGCAAGTACTACAACTCAATTAATACAACATTATTTTGGCCCAATATAATGACTGTCGTTCCCTTGTCACAATTGTTGTTCCTTTTGTTGTTCATTTGAATGGAACGATTGCTATTCCTTTTGTTACTATTGTTGTCCCTTTACAGGGGTTGCATCTCTGGAGGACGAGTATTGAAAACGGATCGTAAGAACCTACGTAAGAGACAAGTAAAATACTTGTGCCGGTGCCTACCTTTGGATGATGCATAGAGGTTATATTTTAGACATCTTGAGAGACCAACACTAATATCAGACTCTTCCCACACTTGATCTGCATGAAAAATGACTACAATATCCTCATTACTCAATTTTGCATAGACACACAAAAAATAGCTTTAATTACTCCACTATGCGTAATTCTTCCAACCCCGAAACACTCTTGTGCAACAATAAAACATTGAGTTAATATGTAGGAGGTCATAGTTTGAAATCCATGCCCGTTGGGATTTTCCAGGCTATGCAAATATTCGGTTTAAATATTATACACTTCACTTTCCATAACAAGAAATGTTTTTGGTGCATTGGTTGGAATATTCTATTGGTTAGGCAAAGGTCACGGGGTCAAACTCTCGAACTGCCCACTTTTGGGAAATACATAAAACAAACCAAATTTAAAAGGATTTAATCATTCGTTGGTTCCAATGGTTCATTCATGGTGTATTGGAAAGTCTTTGAATTAATGTTGAAGAGGTCGGGGGTTCCATCCACCTTTCTAATCCTTCCAGAGTTGATAAGCCCTTTTGGAAAAATCGAGGTCGCCACATGGAAGCCTCTGATTGGTCCATGTGGTGTCCTTGTACCATGTACAATCAATATGCCACATTAGCACCACATCAGTGAAATTTCCACATCATCTCTACCACATCATCCTACCACGTCATCATCTATATAACTCATTCAACATGCCATGTCAAAATCTGTACAATCCAGTCAACTTGCCACATCAACATCGATACTTCCACCTGTCATGTTCATACTTCAATGTGTCCTATCCATATTACCATGTTTCCTGGCTCTATTTCCATGTGTCATTTTTTAACTGCCACACTTTAGTCCCTGGTGATGCCATGTGTCAACCCAATCATCCTTTTTCCTTTTTGGCCAAAACTTCAGAACACCATAACTTTCTCATACGCTGTTCATTTGAGCCTGTTCAAGTTGCATTGGAAATATCTTGTTGAGCTCTTCAACGTGAGTAAATTTACATAAGAATTTGAGACCATCATTGTTATATC
>JASDQU010502601.1:20311-32033 GCA_032191745.1 Picea mariana | reverse complement strand
TTCATTTGAGCCTGTTCAAGTTGCATTGGAAATATCTTGTTGAGCTCTTCAACGTGAGTAAATTTACATAAGAATTTGAGACCATCATTGTTATATCTCTAAAATTCCCCACTTATGCATACATGGCATTGGCCTTTCTACTTTCACAAATTGCCAAATCACTGCTGAGGAACTCTATTTAAAAAAAACATTTTTTGGAGCATGTACGCGCCTTGCTGCACTATTGATCGCATACATACACTTGATACATTCTATAAATCCTGCGTACATATGCTATATGCATAATAAAAAACCCACATTTACCTTCAAAAGTTGCAAAAAATAAAAATTTGCAAGGAATTCAGTGGAATTAATGGGTTATTGGAGGTTTCCCAACCATTTCACCTTCTATAGCCCATACCCAAACCAAATAACTATATGTTTGTCATATAAAAGGAGGTATTGGGGTATCATTCCATAAGGAAGCATTAGAATGGTGAAACTCTACCCAAATCCCTTTCCTTCCTTGCCCAAGTATTTGCATCCTTTTTTGATTTATTGCCTTAACATTCCCTCTGTAGCCCTTTTCTCCCATACAATCCCTTCCCTTCCCTTGAAGTGACCAGTTGATTGTGAGAGAAGGAATTTGGAAGGTGCACTTGGAGCATTGTTAAGAGGATCCCGAACTAGGTTCATAGAGCGTCGACCTGCAAAGGTTGTAATTTCCAATCTTTGAATATTGAATAAAAAATCTTTTTCCTTGTCCCAAATGATATCTTTATGTATTTTATTTGGTTTATGCATAATGAGTTATATCTAACCCTAATTGATGAATAAATATAGAATATTCGTAGCATTGTTTTCCTAAGCATTGATTCAGCTCAACTTTGGTAGGAGACTTGCATCTAAGGAAGCAACAAAGCTCAAGGAGGTCAGCATCAAACTTTTGGACCAAAGGTACTTCTTTTGACTTACTCTTCTATCATTTTTTGTTCATCTGTATGGAATGTTTGGGGTAGTGTAGGAATTAGATGGTCTTTTAAGGGAGTTCATAGATCTGTCTATAATTAGATCCTTGGTATAGTTATAGGGGAATTTTCCCACTAGCAGAATTGGCGACTCCACTAGGGAGTCTCTCTAGGGTTTTAGAGGGAGGTTTTTGGGTTTTTATTGGCTTCTTGATTTCCTTTTGAGTTTCAGTGAAGTTCAATGAGTCTTTTAAGGGTCTCTGGTCACCTGCAAGGTGCCTACCATCTTTCCCTACCCAATCAATCTTCCTAGTCTTTTTATTTTTTGAAAAGTCTCAGAGGTGTACGCGCTCTACTTTGGCTCAGACCGCATACATACGCATCCTATACAGTAGAAAACCCACATACATACACAAGATGTTGATGCAACAAACCACGTCTCTGTGTCTTGAAAGTTTTTTTTAACAAAGAGAGGTTTGTCTCTTTCCTGATAGAAGTTTAGGCTTCTCAGGGCTTTCTTGAACCTGTTAGAGTCTCTGTTTTTGGCCTTAGCTTGGGTTAAAGTTTTAGTTAACTTGTTTCTTAGTTTTCTTTTGTTTTCCCTAGAGGTTTAGAGTGAACTGTCAAGTTTTAGATCCTCCTTTGGTTTTTTTTTTGAATCCCTTCATTTTCACAGTTGGCTTAGGGTATCTGTCAATATTGGTTTCTGTTTTCTCTTTTTTCTAGTTTCTTGCTTTGAAAAACAAAAAATATTTTTAATTTAGTTTTTCTTGTTAAAGCAGTTTGAAAAATCAA
Organism: Picea mariana; assembly: GCA_032191745.1. Classification (NCBI taxonomy): domain Eukaryota; kingdom Viridiplantae; phylum Streptophyta; class Pinopsida; order Pinales; family Pinaceae; genus Picea; species Picea mariana. The sequence goes on along the minus strand of JASDQU010502601.1, from coordinate 30,291 downwards.
AAAAATAATTTCTTTTCTTGCATTTAGTTTGGTAAAGTAGCCTAGGTTGTTTGTTTGCAGAAGAAAAGAGTCTCATTTTCAAAGTTATTTCTTGATTTCCTGAAATACAAGTAGTTTATCTTAGTCAAACGAAAGCACTTTTTAGGAAACTTTCAATTACAAGATCTTGAAACATTGATTAGAAAAGTTGAATTTTACAAAGAGTTTTACAAGATCTTCTTTAAGTTCGAAGTATCTTTTTTCTTTTAAATGATATAAAGTTATCTTCCTTATTCGTCTCTTCAAAACACCATTAGCTTCATGACCATATCCTTTGTGTAAATCAAACCTTAAAATTAATGCTTAACTTAAAATATATTATACTTTCTGTTTGTAGGATTCACCGACTAGTTTAGGCTTTTAGGGCCTTGAATTAGGTGTGAAGAGGAAACTCTTCAAGGCCATTTAAAAAAAAACATTGGAGTTTGATATAGCTTAATTCCAATGTCGTAAGAATTAGTCGAGACCCCCCTCTAACACAATGGGATAAACATGAGGTTGCGTGAGGAAATGTAGAGGAGATAACCCCTCCAAAGTTAGACCAAATGTAGTGGGGGTTGTATATTGAGGGAATTTCTTAGGAAAAATATTGATCGCATTTTCCTACGATATCCTTAGTTTTATTCCATAACAATTGCTTTTGACACCCTTGAAGGGTTTCAGACTTGTTATCCTACTCATTACGATCTACTCGACTGTCGACTATACCTGCCTGGTGACTGACTGCGAGATGGCAACTTAGTTTCCCATGTTTTATGGATTGACATAGGTGACTGCAGGGGTATACCATGATACCTAGGGTGGACGTCGGATCGCACTTCACAGAGTATACCCGGAGAGTGATTCCGTGTTCGAGTTGCACTTACAATGGTTAGTTGCTTTAGTGTCGATTGGCATAACTATCCTTCCCACTAGTTAGTCAACTGCTTGATTTATCTTTAGGAAACTTTTAGTGTGTTCTTTTTGTTCCATGCTAGTCAAAACTTACTATGTCGGTTTATCATTTCAAAAAATGGAAGATCAACATCTATGTTGGTTGTGAAGGCTTCAGGGCCTGTTGCTGGTGACTTTGGAGCCACTGCCACCACCATTGAGGCGAAGACTTGATCAAGAAGGATCGTTCAATTCGATTGGGCCATAGGAAATTGTGCCCAAGCCTGCTCCAAGAGGATAATTTATGACATCGGAGGAATCTATCATTTATAACCTTGAGACCAAAGGTTTCAAGCCAACAAATCCTCCATTCACCAACTTGTTGACACTGCTCCTAATCCATATATTCCCCCCCAGGTGAATTCTTCTGAGTGCCATTTTGTTTGGCGAGTGACAATGGAAGAAAATGCTGCTACTTCATCTAGGAGTCCCCGTACTCTCGTTACAACTACCACTAGAGAGAGCATTGTACCTCCTCCCCCACCTTCGCCTGTTGGTACCACAGTTGTCCCTACACCCATGAATTCATGCAGTGGATCAGTTCCTTTAATGATTATGACCACTGTTTCATTCACTTAGAACGAGATGGGTGCTCCCTTCTCATACAGGATGCCCAGATTTGACATGAATTCCATTCTTATTTACTCTACTTTACAAACCATGGGTCTTGGGTAGGGAGATATAACACTCCTTTACAAGGATCAGTCATGGGCACTACTACCCCTTTTAATGCTATTCCTTAGGGTGGATTTCATATACCTCCTCCATCCCCTTCACTCGGTGGTTCTTTTCAGCAACTAATCAGGCCTAATGCTAATTATAGCTTGTTTAGTGGAGGTATTTTGGGACCTTCATCCTACACAACATCGGTGGGATCTATGCCATTTTATTTTTTTGGTGTGTTTGGCAACAAAATTTTTTCTTTGGCCACTTTTTCGATTGGGGAAAACCTTATATTTTGTAAACAAAACTTGGTGCAAGGTACCATTCCTTCATAGGGATAAACGATTGGAGTATACTCCACACAGGGTCTTTGGAATCCCTGGCAAGGATCATTTCCCTCGTAAGGGATGTCAATCGGAGGAAACCCCTTCCATACTCAATGGAAAGCCAGGTAAGGCTTTGTACCTATTCCAGGAGGATCGACTAGGGGCATCCCCAACTAAGGTCCTTGGAACATGACACAGGGAGCAATCCCTGTGCAGGTTATGTCGCTCAATTTCAGAAGTCAACCAATGATGCAACAACAAACACAATTTTCTTTTGCTGTTCAAGGCCACAGTTTCTACCAAAACCCTGTCCAGCAGTCCAAATTTTCCCGACAACCTGATGCCAATAAAAATCTAGGGCTCTCTTTTCCTATAAATACTCTGCAACCAAAACTACCCTTTCTAGAAACCCTGCATTTGCAGACTTGTTGAGATTATTAAATGACCCAATATGTCATGATCCATGTTGGCCCCCCATGCCGAATAAGTTTCCTTCAGATATTCTGAATGTTGAGTGAAATACTGGCGAATATCCAGGTGATCATGTGACTACCTTTCACTTATGGTTCTCATCAAACTCATTGAAAGATGACTCCATTCAATTGCACCTTTTTCAATGCACTCTTATAGGGGGTGATGCGAAGTGGTATATCGAGCTCGACAGATCGAAGTACTCTTACTTTAATGACCTTGCAATGGTTTTATTGAACCATTTCCAGTTGCAAGTGAGATACAATGCCGACACCGAGTTGCTAGACAACTTCGAGTAGACTAAGGCTGACCATATCTCAGATCATATCCAAGAGTGGTGGTGTACAAAGAGCTTGATTAAGGTCAATTTCCCTCTTGCTTTCTTGCTTGAGTGGTTCTTGAAGTCTTTGGTTCCTTGCGTGTCCAAAGACGTAGCAACATCCGGGGTGTTTTATGAGGAAGAGGCAATTATGAGATCCCATCAGCTAGAACTGATTTACTCTCAGTCTAGCATGCTTTACAAGATATTACCCTATGCACCACAATATACTCTTGATAAGGAAAAAAAAAAAGTTTGTGACCCATGTTGATGGCATAGTGGGCTCAACACAAAGCAAGTCCATGGATATGTTGTTAAATAAGTTACAACAATTGTTGATACAACAGATTATGGCCAACCAGACTCATAGTTCAACTTCCCCTGCTACCCAAACAACAGATGTACATAGTGTGCAATAGAAAACTCCCAAGGCCAACCAACAGACCAAGAGAAAGAATAAATATAGAAACAATAAGGGTAAAGGGGATAAAAAGGATGCTAAGAATGTTGGTGGGGGAAAAACCGAGAAGAATAAGTCGAAGTATCTGTGTAATATTTTCACGAAAGACCACCCAACTCACCTATTCCCTTGGATTTTAGAATCCCATAAGCTACTAGAACAACAACAACCTGTTGTGTTGACAAACCCTTTTCCACAAGGGAAAAATATGGCTCAACCTTCCACATCCACGAGCGTGTAGGGGGGAGTAAGGGACCCCCCGTGCCTACTACTAACAACTTGACCGCAAACCTTTACATGATGAATGACGATGCTCATTTATCAACTAGGACTCATGACTACAAAACTCCATAATCTTTCGAGAAGGGTAAGGAGGCCACTAACCCATTGAATTCTCTTCAAATTGATAATATAGTGGGTGAGACAATGAATTTCATCCCTAAAGGTGCATTTAAGAAGGCTTCCCATAATCCAAATGTGAGGGTCTCTTAGAACTACTTCATCATGGAGGATCTGGCACAAACCCCTTGTGCAATGTAATCTCAAGAGGTTCTCCATAGTTTCCCCTGACAAAGAAAAGCTCTATTGTCCACCTTGAGAGTGATAGAGACTAGTAGCTTAGGAACGATCATTTTTTATCCAACTGACCTTAAATGTCGTCTTCCTCACCATGTCTCATTTCAGATAGTAGTGGCATATGCCACAAAATTGTTGGCACAATTTTTTTTCCGTACGATGGTTGATGAGGGTGCCTCGAATTGTGTGATGTCATTGGCATATTAGAAGGACATTGGCCAACCTAAGTTGTCTTTGTTGCCTACATTTATTACGACTTTTGATGGTTGATCGTTTAGACCACATGGATAATTCCTTATTTCCTCATGTAGTTAGGGGGTAAAACTGTGTGCGTCGAGGTTGAAGTAGTCGATGCGCCTCTTGACTACAATATTTTGCTAGGACAAAGTTGGAGTTACGCGATGCATGCGGTGGTTGCCACTATTTTTTGAGTCTTATGATTTCTGCACGAGGGCCGAATTGTAACCATCGACCAGTTGTCCTTCTCTCATCCTGACCCTTCATCGGGGGCTTCCACGGTCCCGATGATTGATAAACTGTAGCCTGACACTGTCAACTTAGGTGCCAGTTTGTTTCCTTCATTGATGGGAACTTTTGATTATCTGTTGCCTTCCAACAATGTAAAGTTTATATTGGTTGTTCCAAACCAGTCGAGGGCTGCAATTTTTCAAGTGTCTTCTTTTAAAATGAGCTACTTTCATGACCTGTGGAATTTACCTCCCCCATCGGATTTGATGGAAGGGATAGGGAACCTTGGCATGGCCATGCCCTTATCCTCGGCTGATTTTTCGTACAACATTGTCCAGCAAGCCTCGACCAACACTGATTCATCTCCCCCACAGGAGCTAGATCTAATTCTTGAGATTATTTGGGCTCAAGACTGTCTCTTCTCTCGAGATCCTTTAGAATTGGTATTTCCCTCTGACAAGTTGATTCTATAGGCAATGACTGGTCCTGACAGACCTTGGGATGATCTGCATCATAGATCTTATTTTCTTCCTAAGATTATTAGAATATAGGAAAGAGAGTTTGTTTTGACCGTGAATGGAGATAGCCCTTGTCTTATAAATACTCTATCTATGCAAATATTTTACCCCGAGGGTAACATGGAAAGAATTGTTGCAACAATTCCTATCGATATCTCCAAAACCCCTGGCATCGTGGAGAATGTTTTCATCGGAGCAGATTTCTCCCCCTAAGAGATTCAAATTTACACCGATTTGTTTAATGGGTTTCATGAATTTTTTTCTTGGTATTATGAGGAGATGTCAGACATTGACCCACGAATTGTCGAACATGAAATCACAACTGATCATGATGTCAAATCGGTCTGACATAATCTTTGTCCGATCAATTCTTGAAAAGCAATGACGATCAAGGAAGAAGTAGAGAAACCTCTCAAATTCAGTTTCATCTACCCTGTATAATTGACTGAATGGGTATCAAACCTAATTTCTATCAACAAGAAATAGAGAACGATTTGCGTTTGTATGGATTTCCTTGATTTGAACAAGGATTTCCTGAAGGACAATTTTCCAACCCCGTTTGTTGATCAGATTGTCTATGAGTGTGCAGGTTGTGAAGTCTTTTCTTTCATGGATGGTTTTTTGGGATATAATTAGATTCAAATGAAACTTGAGGACCAACATAAAATGACTTTTATTTTTCCTTGGGGTACCTTCCCGTATCAAAAGATGCCTTTTGTCCTGAAAAATGTTGGAGCTACATTTCAACGGGCCATGTCATTCTCTTTTCATGACCTCAAACACATAGTCGAGGGATATCTTGATGATCTAGCATCATGTTCTAGCAACAGATCTGATCATCCTACCCATTTATGACTAATCTTTGAGCGATGCCGCTACTATCAGATTCACTTGAATCATAACAAGTGAAGTTTTTGCATGATGTCGGGTCATTTATTAGGTTTCATCGTGTCGAAAATAGGGATCATGGTCGATCGTCTCAAGTTTGAGGAGATAGTTCAATTTCCTCCCCCATGCACAATGCCCCAGCTTCAGAGCTTACAGGGGAAAACAATTTTTCTTCGGAGTTTTGTCGCTAATTACGTCGAGATCACTAAAGGGTTCATGTGTATTTTGAAAAAAGGGGTCCCATTATGTTGTGATGAAGCTTCTCATTGCTCCTTTGAAGCGTTGAAACATCCCCTGACATCTGCCCCTCTATTCTGACCTTCTGATTATAACATATATTTCTTGTTGTATTTGGTTGCTACGGAGTTGAACATCGACATGGTCTTGGTCCAAGAGGATGACACGCTCGAAGAGCATGTTATCTATTATCTTAGATGAGGCCTGGTTGGACCAGAACTCAACTATTCTCATGTTGAGAAACGTTTTTTGGTAACTGTCCACGCTTTCCAACGGTTCCATCACTATATATTTCTTCGCAAGACCATCGTCATTTCTGTCATCAACCCTTTCCAATATGTGTTAACACGACGAATCATTGGAGGAAATATCGGTAGATGAATATTTATCCTACAAGAGTTTGAATTAGATTTTGTCTCTATGAAATCTAAAAAGTTATTGGTCTTTGCCGAACTAATTTCAGAACTACCGATCAAGTCTCGTCAACTATTCTCATGTTGAGAAAATTTCTTTGGCAACCGTCCATGTTGTCCAATAGTTTTGTCACTATATATTTCTTCGCAAGACCACTGTCATTTCCATCATCAACCCTTTCCAATATGTGTTAATATGACGACTCATTGGCAGGAATATCAGTAGATGGATAATTATCCTACAAGAGTTTGACTTAGATTTTGTCTTTGTGAAATCTAAAAAGGTATTGGTCTTTTCCGAACTAATTTCATAACTACCGAACGAGTCTCGTTATATTGTGCCCAAAGAGTCACCTATCAATGGAGATAGTTTTCTAGTTGCATATTCAAACCCATGGTATGGAGATATACTTGTGTATATTCAGACTTTGAAGTGCCCCGCTTCTGCTTCTCGCGATGAGCGTCGACGAATTCAACACCAAGCGCAAAAATATCTTATTCTAGATGACACTTTGTATCGTCGAGGTGTAGATTTTATTCTTTGACGATGTCTCACCCATGAAGAAGCAGAGATCACTTTTAATGACTGTCACTTTGGAGCATGTGGTGGTCATTTGTCTGGGTTGGAAACAACCCAAAAGATTATACGCACAGGATACTTCTAGCCCTTGTTAATCAAGGATTGTGTTGCGGTGGTCAAGAAGTGCCACTTGTGCCAGATATTCTGTCGGAAGATGTGGGAACACCCTTCTCCTATGTTTCCCGTTATTGTTGTCGATCCTTTCACCAAGTGGGGGATTGAATTTACTACATGTCACCCGGCTTCAGCCAGGGGGAATCGTTATATCATCATATCAACAGACTAGTTTACAAAGTGGGTTGAATCTATGCTGACGTTCAACAATGATGGAAAAACCACTGCCCTTTTCATTTTCAATCAGATAGTAGCAAGATTCAGTATCCCAAAGGAGATTTTCATTGACCATGGTAGTCACTTCTAGAATAAAATGATGAATGAGTTAACATCAAATCTTATGTTCAAACAGGAACATTTGTCACCCTATTACCCGCAAGAGAATGGTCAGGTTGAAGATGTGAATAAGTCTCTCAAGACTATTCTTCAGTGAACAATCAATTTGGCCAAGTCAAATTGGCATTTGATGTTGTATTCATCGTTGTGGTCCTATCAAATGTTTGTGAAGACTACCACCAGTTTTTTACCTTTTCAACTCGTATACAAACATGAAGTAGTCTTACCCATTGAATGTTAGATCCCTTCTTTAAATTTGGCAGTAGAGCTACTGGCTAACACTACACTTCTTGAGGAACTGCTTCTATATCTCAACAAAATCGATGAGCAATGTCGTGATGTAGTCTTGGCTAATAAGGCTCATAATAAATGAGTCAAGTGTCAATATGATCAGTCCTTTCACCCTCGGATTTTCTCCGAAGGCAATCTTGTCATGGTTTACAACCAAGAAAAATATCCCCTGGGGGCAGGCAAGTTCAAACCCATGTGGTTCAGACCTTTCATTATGAAATAGGTCTTGAAGAAGGGTTCTTACCGTCTAGTTTATTTTGAGGGAAATGCTTTAGCGGAGACTATAAATTTTCTCTACCTTAAGAATTACTACTCTTAGGTCGGTCACCTGGGTGGATTTTTGTATATATGTATAGATTTTTATACATTTCTTGTCTTTATTTGTTGTGTGGACGTGTAGTTATTGGTGTATTCTTTTTCAATATGGCATATGTCAAGTGAATCAAAGTTTTACTTTGGGTTCGTGGACGACGCTATCCGACACACTCGGAGGCTTGCTTCCATAGCTTGGATGATTTTCACACCTGGAGGCTAGTTGCTATCTTCTAGAGGTATTTGTCTAGGGGACGCAACTAATAATGTTGCCGAGTAAAACACAGTGATAGAATTTCTATGTGATGCTTTGTCACATGGAATTTCTCACCTCCGGGTTTACTTAGATGTTCAATTGGTTGTGTCCCAGTTAAATGGGGTTTACCATGTTTATGATCCCACTCTTCACCAATGATTCCTTAGGGTATGTCTCTTAGAACGATCTTTTGATTTTATTACTTATATTCATGTTCCTAGGAGATTTAATCATTTAACAGATACTCTAGCTAATCAAGTTTTAGATTGGCATGTTGCTCACATATAAAAAGAAAAGAACACACATACACATGTAAATACATTTGTAAAAAATGTTATCCATAAAAAAATATGTGTATATATATGTCCAAAATAGTGTCATGAGTACAAAAGTGGGCATGAAATCCTCAAAAAGTCATCGATATACATTGCTAGGTTTAAGCCCTCAAAATACATAGTACAAAAAGTTACCTTGACATGTAAGTGGTTTGACGCTATCTAAGGTCTGGGCCTATTGGCCCTGCTATAGTGAGAAACAATGTTCGCAAGACATCAGAATAACTACACCCAGGTCCGAGCCACCCCTACTACATGTGGTTGCATCATCGATGGGAGATCCTCCATCTCGGCTATAGGAACTACACGAGTGAGAGTAGTAAGGTTCCTCTCCACTCATCATAGGACTTTGTCAGCCTCTCTGGCTGGGGTTCCTCCCACAATTATCAGTCCTCCTACTTTTGTTGGTCATGCCTCTAGTTGAGGATGAATCCTAGTCCTGGTGAAGTCTTCCAGTTGAATAGGTCCCACATGTGTACATAAAAGATTCACAAGTTAGTACTCTGACACACACATAAAAATGATATATATGAAAATTAAAAATTTAATAACTTCAAAAACATATGTTACCTATCTTGCCATGCTCTTCACCAGGAGGCACCAACATGTCTGGATATCTAAGAAATCTAATCCCTGTATAGGGATATTCCTCTATAACTGGGATTTGACGTGCCCACCCATCAAAGAATTTGTCATCAAAGGCCTCTACAGTCCTTCCTCCACCCTGTCTAGAAAGTAAAACCGCCCACCTACTCACTGCTGGGAAGGAGGCAATATGCTCACGTATCGGCTATATAGGATTGAGACTAGGAACCCTCTTGAATTAGAAGGAACATAATATGGTACCAAACCTGAAGTTCTTGTTGGTACACCTATGACACTCTATGAGTTGTCTCTTCATGCATACTAGCATGGTAGTACTCCAGTCAAATATTGTTGCCTCCAAACACTAAAATGCACAATGCATATGTGTGTGAGAGGCTTGATGGAGTGCTATGGATACAGTAATCTGCCCGATCAGGAGTAGAATCACTCATAGAGAGAGGGTGGTGATATTGTGAATCGACACCTGAGAACCCACTTTCTCAGTACCGACCTCACAATACATGCTGATATAGTCCTTGATGTTAAATGGACTTGAAGGAAAGGTCCTCAAGTTGATCGGTTCCCCTCTTCTGGAGAGGTCAGTCAGAAAGTAAATATCCTCTGTATTCGGGGTCAGTTATTGAACCTCTAACATGAAATATTCTGCATCAGGATGCCAATACTCCACAAGAGCGTTAAGAAACCTCAGTTGTGCCCTCATAAATGGACACTGGAAGAATTTCCATAAGCCACACTGTTTTAGTGAGGCGATAGCCATAGGGTCCTCCTCGACCAATACATCTAGCTCCTCATGCTCTCTCTCCCTCCAGTGAACATACATCATGTCACATACAAAAACT
>JASDQU010502601.1:6596-20058 GCA_032191745.1 Picea mariana | reverse complement strand
CAACTGCTTGATTTATCTTTAGGAAACTTTTAGTGTGTTCTTTTTGTTCCATGCTAGTCAAAACTTACTATGTTGGTTGATCATTTAAAAAAATGAAGATCAACATCTCTGTTGGTTGTGAAGGCTTCAGGGCCTGTTTCTGGTGACTTTGGAGCCATCGCCACCACCATTGAGGTGAAGACTCGATCAAGAAGGATCGTTCAAATCGATTGGGCCACAGGAAATTGTGCCCGAGCCTGCTCCAAGAGGATAATTTATGACATCAGAGGAATCTATCATTTCTAACCTTGAGACCAAAGGTTTCAAGCCAACAAATCCTCCATTCACCGACTTGTTGACACTGCTCCTAATCCATATATTCCCCCCCAGGTGAATTCTTCTGAGTGCCATTTTGTTCGGCGAGTGACAATGGAAGCAAATGCTGCTACTTCATCTAGGAGTCCCCATACTCCCGTTACAACTACCACTAGAGAGAGCATTGTACCTCCTCCCCCACCTTCGCCTGTTGGTACCACAGTTGTCCCTACACCCATGAATTCATGCAGTGGATCAGTTCCTTTAATGATTATTACCACTGTTTCATTCACTTAGAACGCGATGGGTGCTCCCTTCTCATACAGGATGCCCATATTTGACATGAATTCCGTTCTTATTTACTCTACTTTACAAACCATGGGTCTTGGGCAGGGAGATATAACACTCCTTTGCAAGGATCAGTCATGGGCACTACTACCCCTTTTAATGCTATTCCTTAGGGTGGATTTCATATACCTCCTCCATCCCCTTCACTCGGTGGTTCTTTTCAGCAACCAATCGGGCCTAATGCTAATTATAGCTTGTTTAGTGGAGGTAGTTTGGGACCTTCATCCTACACAACATCGGTGGGATCTATGCCATTTTATTTGTTTTGTGTGTTTGGAAATTTTTTTTTTTCTTTGGCCACTTTTTCGATTGGGGAAAACCTTATATTTGGTAAACAAAACTTGGTGCAAGGTACCATTCCTTCATAGGGATAAACGATTGGAGTATACTCCACACAGGGTCTTTGGAATCCCTGGCAAGGATCGTTTCCCTCGTAAGGGATGTCAATTGGAGGAAACCCCTTCCATACTCAATGGAAAGACAGGTAAGGCTTTGTGCCTATTCCGGGAGGATTGACTAGGGGCATCCCCAACTAAGGTCCTTGGAACATGACACAGGGAGCAATCCTTGTGCATGTTATGTCGCTCAATTTCAGGAGTCAGCCAATGATGCAACAACAAACACAATTTCCTTTTGCTGGTCAAGGCCACGGTTTCTACCAAAACCCCGTCCAGCAGTCCAAATTTTCTCGACAACCTGGTGCCAATAAAAATCTAGGGCACTCTTTTCCTATAAATACTCTGCAACCAAAACTACCCTTTCTAGAAACCCTGCATTTTCCAGACTTATTGAGATTATTAAATGACCCAATATGTCATGATCCATGTTGGCCCCCCATGCCGAATAAGTTTCCTTCAAATATTCTGAATTTTGAGTGAAATACTGGCGAATATCTAGGTGATCATGTGACTACCTTTCACTTATGGTTCTCATCAAACTCGTTGAAAGACGACTCCATTCAATTGCACCTTTTTCAATGCACTCTTATAGGGGGTGATGCGAAGTGGTATATCGAGCTCGAAAGATCGAAGTACTCTTACTTTAATGACCTTGCGATGGTTTTATTGAACCATTTCCAGTTGCAAGTGAGATACAATGCCGACACCGAGTTGCTGGACAACTTCGAGCAGACTAAGGCTGACCATATCTTAGATCATATCCAAGAGTGGTGGTGTATAAAGAGCTTGATTAAGGTCAAGTTCCCTCCTGCTTTCTTTCTTGAGTGGTTCTTGAAGTCTTTGGTTCCTTGCGTGTCCAAAGACGTAGCAACGTCCGGTGTGTTTTATGAGGAAGAGGCAATTATGAGATCCCATCAGCTAGAACTGATTTACTCTCAGTCTAGCATGATTTACAAGATATTACCCTATGCACCATAGTATACTCTCGATAAGGAAAAAAAAAAGTTTGTGACCCATGTTGATGGCATAGTGGGATAAAAAAAAAACAATTCCATGGATATGTTGTCAAATAAGTTACAACAATTGTCGATACAACAGATTATGGCCAACCAGACTCCTAGTTCAACTTCCCCTGCTACCCAAACAACAGATGTACATAGTGTGCAATATAAAACTCCCAAGGCCAACCAACAGACCGAGAGAAAGAATAAATATAGAAACAAGAAGGGTAAAGGGGATAAAAAGGATGCTAAGCATGTTGGTGGGGGAAAAACCGAGAAGAATAAGTCGAAGTATCTGTGTAATATTTTCACGAAAGACCACCCAACTCACCTATTCCCTTGGCTTTTAGAATCCCATAAGCTACTAGCACAAAAACAACCTGTTGTGTTGACAAACCCTTTTCCACAAGGGAAAAATATGGCTCAACCTTCCACATCCACGAGCGTGGTAGGGGGAAGTAAGGGACCCCCCGTGCCTACTACTAACAACTTGACCGCAAACCTTTACATGATGAATGACGATGATCATTTATCAACTAGGACTCATGAATACAAAACTCCATAATCTGTCGAGAAGGGTAAGGAGGCCACTAACCCATTGAATCCTCTTCAAATTGATAATATAGTGGGTGAGATAATGACTTGCATCCCTAAAGGTGCATTTAAGAAGGCTTCCCATAATCCAAATGTGAGGGTCTCTTAGAACTACTTCATCATGGAGGATCTGGCACAAACCCCTTGTGCAATGTAATCTCAAGAGGTTCTCCATAGTTTCCCCTCACAGAGAAAATATCTATTGTCCACCTTGAGAGTGATAGAGACTAGTAGCTTAGGAACGATCATTTTTTATCCAACCGACCTTAAACGTCGTCTTCCTCACCATGTCTCATTTCAGATAGTAGTGGCATATGCCACAAAATCGTTGGCACAATTTTTTTTCTATACGATGGTTGATGAGGGTGCCTCAAATTGTGTGATGTCATTGGCATATTAGAAGGACATTGGCCAACCTGAGTTGTCTTCGTTTCCTACATTTCTTACGACTTTTGATGGTTGATCTTTTAGACCACATGGATAATTCCTTATTTCCTCGTGTAGTTAGGGGGTAAAAATGTGTGCGTCGAGGTTGAAGTAGTCGATGTGCCTCTTGACTACAATATTTTTCTAGGACGAAGTTGGAGTTATGCGATGCATGCGGTGGTTGCCACTATTTTTTGAGTCTTATGATTTCCGCACGAGGGCCGAATTGTAACCATCGACCAATTGTCCTTCTCTCATCCTGACCCTTCATCGGGGGCTTCCACGGTCCTGATGATTGATAACCCACAGCTTGACACTGTCAACTTAGGTGCCAGTTTGTTTCCTTCATTGATGGGAACTTTTGATTATCCGTCACCTTCCAACAATGTAAAGTTTATATTGGTTGTTCCAAACCAGCCGAGGGCTGCAATTTTTCAAGTGTCTTCTTTTAAAATGAGCTACTTTCATGACCTGTGGAATTTACCTCCCCCATTGGATTTGATGGAAGGGATAGGGAACCTTGGCATGGCCATGCCCTTATCCTCGGCTGAGTTTTCGTACAACATTGTCCAGCAAGCCTCGACCAACCCCGATTCAGCTCCCCCACAGGAGCTAGATCCAATTATTGAGATTATTTGCGCTCAAGACTGTCTCTTCTCTCGAGATCCTTTAGAATTGGTATTTCTGTCTGACAAGTTGATTCTATAGGAAATGACTGGTCCTGACAGACCTTGGGATGATCTGCATCATAGATCTTATTTTCTTCCTAAGATTATTAGAATATAGGAAAGAGAGTTTGTTTTGATCGTGAATGGAGATAGCCCTTGTCTTATAAATACTCTGGCTACGCAAATATTTTACCCCGAGGGTAACATGGAAATAATTGTTGCAACAATTCCTATCGATATCTCCAAAACCCCTGGCATCGTGGAGAATGTTTTCATCGGAGTGGATTTCTCCCCCTAAGAGATTCAAATTTACACTGATTTGTTCAATGGGTTTCATGAACTTTTTTCCTGGTCTTATGAGGAGATGTTAGGCATTGACCCACGAATTGTCGAACATGAAATCGCAACTGATCATGATGTCAAATCGGTCTGACATAATCTTTGTCTGATCAATTCTTGAAAAGCAATGACGATCAAGGAAGAAGTAGAGAAACCTCTCAAATTCAGTTTCATCTACCCTGTATAATTGACTGAATGGGTATCAAACCTAGTTTCTGTCAACAAGAAACAGAGAACGATTTGCGTTTGTATGGATTTCCTTGATTTGAACAAGGATTTCCTGAAGGACAATTTTCCAACCCCGTTTCTTGATCAGATTGTCTATGAGTGTGCGGGTTGTGAAGTCTTTTCTTTCATGGATGGTTTTTCGAGATATAATTAGATTCAAATGAAACTCGAGGACCAACATAAAATGACTTTTATTTTTCCTTAGGGTACCTTCCCGTATCAAAAGATGCCTTTTGTCCTGAAAATTGTTGGAGCTACATTTCAACGGGCCATGTCATTCTCTTTTCATGACCTCAAACACATAGTCGAGGGATATCTTGATGATCTAGCAACAGATCTAATCATCCTACCCATTTATGACTAATCTTTGAGCGATGTCGCTACTATTAGATTCACTTGAATCATAACAAGTGAAGTTTTTGCATGATGTCGGGTCATTTATTAGGTTTCATCGTGTTGAAAATAGGGATCATGGTCGATCGTCTCAAGTTTGAGGAGATAGTTCAATTTCCTCCCCCATGCATAATACCTCAGTTTCAGAGCTTACAGGGGAAAACAATTTTTCTTCGGAGTTTTGTCGCTAATTACGTCGAGATCACTAAAGGGTTCATGTGTATTTTGAAAAAGGGGTCCCATTATGTTGTGATGAAGCTTCTCATTGCTCCTTTGAAGTGTGGAAACATCCCTTGACATCTGCCCCTCTATTCTGACCTTCTAATTATAACATATATTTCTTGTTGTATTTGGTTGCTACGGAGTTGACCATCGACATGGTCTTGGTCCAAGAGGATGACTTGCTCGAAGAGCATGTTATCTATTATGTTAGCCGAGGCCTGGTTGGACCAGAACTCAACTATTCTCATGTTGAGAAACTTTCTTTGGTAATTGTCCACGCTTTCCAATGGTTCCATCACTATATATTTCTTCGCAAGACCATCGTCATTTCTGTCGTCAACCCTTTCCAATATGTGTTAACACGATGAATCATTGGAGGAAAGATCAGTAGATGAATATTTATCCTACAAGAGTTTGACTTAGATTTTGTCTCTATGAAATATAAAAAGTTATTGGTCTTTGCCGAACTAATTTCAGAACTACCGATCAAGTCTCGTCAACTATTCTCATGTTGAGAAAATTTCTTTGGCAACCGTCCATGCTGTCCAATAGTTTTGTCACTATATATTTCTTCGCAAGACCACTGTCATTTCCATCATCAACCCTTTACAATATGTGTTAATATGACGATTCATTGGCGGGAATATCAGTAGATGGATAATTATCCTACAAGAGTTTGACTTAGATTTTGTCTTTGTGAAATCTAAAAAGTTATTGGTCTTTTCCGAACTAATTTCATAACTACTGAATGAGTCTCGTTATATTATGCCCAAAGAGTCACCTATCAATGGAGATATTTTTCTAATTGCATATTCAAACCCCTGGTATGGAGATATACTTGTGTATATTCAGACTTTGAAGTGCCCCGCTTCTGCTTCTTGCGATGAGCGTCGACGAATTCAACACCAAGCACAAAAATATCTTATTCTAGATGACACTTTGTATCGTCGAGGTGTAGATTTTATTCTTTGACGATGTCTCACCCATGAAGAAGCAAAGATCACTTTTAATGACTGTCACTTTGGAGCATGTGGTGGTCATTTGTCTGGGTTGGAAACAACCCAAAAGATTCTACGCACATGATACTTCTATCCCTCATTAATCAAGGATTGTGTTGCAGTGGTCAAGAAGTGCCACTTGTGCCAGATATTCTGTCAGAAGATGTGGGAACACCCTTCTCCTATGTTTCCCGTTATTGTTGTTGATCCTTTCACCAAGTGGGGGATTGAATTTACTACATGTCACCTGGCTTCAGCCAGGGGGAATCGTTATATCATCATAGCAACAGACTAGTTTACAAAGTGGGTTGAATCTATGCTGACATTCAACAATGATGGCGAAACCACTGCCCTTTTCATTTTCAATCAGATAGTAGCAAGATTCAGTATCCCAAAGGAGATTTTCATTAACCATGGCAGTCACTTCCAGAATAAAATGATGAATGAGTTAACATCAAATCTTATGTTCAAACAGGAACATTTTTCACCCTATTACCCACAAGAGAATGGTCAGGTTGAATATGTGAATAAGTCTCTCAAGACTATTCTTCAGTGAACAATCCATTTGGCCAAGTCAAATTGGCATTTGATGTTGTATTCATCGTTGTGGTCCTGTCAAATGTTTGTGAAGACTACCACCAATTTTTTACCTTTTCAACTCGTATACAAACATGAAGTAGTCTTACCCATTGAATGTCAGATCCCTTCTTTAAATTTGGCAGTAGAGCTACTGCCTAACACTACACTTCTTGAGGAACTCCTTCTATATCTCAAGAAAATCGATGAGCAACGTCGTGATGTAGTCTTGGCTAATAAGGCTCATAAGAAATGAGTCAAGTGTCAATATGATCAGTCCTTTCACCCTCGTATTTTCTCTGAAGGCGATCTTGTCATGGTTTACAACCAAGAAAAATATCCCCTGGGGGCAGGCAAGTTCAAATCCATGTGGTTCAGACCTTTCATTATGAAATAGGTCTTGAAGAAGGGTTCTTACCGTCTAGTTTATTTCGAGGGAAATGCTTTAGCAGAGACTATAAATTTTCTCTACCTTAAGAATTACTACTCTTAGGTCGGTCACCTGGGTGGCTTTTTGTATATATGTATAGATTTTTATACATTTCTTGTCTTTATTCGTTTTGTGGACGTGTAGTTATTGGTGTCTTCTTTTTCAATATGGCATATGTCAAGTGAATCAAAGTTTTACTTTGGGTTCGTGGATGGCGCTATCCAACACACTCAGAGGCTTGCTTCCATAGCTTGGATGATTTTCACACTTGGAGGCTAGTTGCTATCTTCCAGAGGTATTTGTCTAGGCGACGCAACTAATAATGTTGCCGAGTAAAACACAATGATAGAATTTCTATGTGATGCTTTGTCACATGGCATTTCTCACCTCTGGGTTTACTTAGATGTTCAATTGGTTGTGTCCCAGTTAAATGGGGTTTACCATGTTTATGATCCCACTCTTCACCGACGATTCCTTAGGGTATGTCTCTTAGAACGATATTTTGATTTTATTACTTATATTCATGTTCCTAGGAGATTTAATCATTTAACAGATACTCTAGCTAATCAAGTTTTAGATTGGCATGTTGCTCACATATAAAAATAAAAGAACACACATACACATGTAAATACATTTGTAAAAAAAGTTATCCATAAAAAAATATGTATATATATGTCCAAAATAGTGTCATGAGTACAAAAGTGGGCATGAAATCCTCAAAAAGTCTTTGATATACATTGCTAGGTTTAAGCCGTCAAAATACATAGTACAAAAAGTTACCTTGACATGTAAGTGGTTTGACACTATCTAAGGTCTGGGCCTATTGGCCCTGCTATAGTGAGAAACGATGTTCGCAAGACATCAGAATAACTACACCCAGGTCCGAGGCACCCCTACTACATGTGGTTGCATCGTCGGTGGGAGATCCTCCATCTCGGCTATAGGAACTACACGAGTGAGAGTAGTAAGGTTCCTCTCCACTCATCATAGGACTTTGTCAGCTTCTCTAGCTAGGGTTCCTCCCACAATTATCAGTCCTCCTACTTTTTTTGGTCATGCCTCTAGTTGAGAATGACTCCTAGTCCTGGTGAAGTCTTCCAGTTGAATAGGTACCACATCTGTACATAACAGATTCACAAATTAGTACTCTGACACACACATAAAAATGATATATATGAAAATTAAAAATTTAATAACTTCAAAAACATATGTTACCTATCTCGCCACGCTCTTCACCAGGAGGCACCAACATGTCTGGATATCTAAGAAAGCTAATCCCTGTATAGGGATATTCCTCGATAACTGGGATTTGACGTGCCCACCCGTCAAAGAATTTGTCATCGAAGGCCTCTACAGTCCTTCCTCCACCCTGTCTAGAAAGTAAAACCGCCCACCTACTCACTGCTGGGAAGGAGGCAATATGTCCCCGTACCGGCTATCTAGGATTGAGACTAGGAACCCTCTTGAATTAGAAGGAACATAATATGGTACCAAACCTGAAGTTCTTGTTGGTACACCTATGACACTCTATGAGTTGTCTCTTCATGCATACTAGCATGGTAGTACTCCAGTCAAATATTGTTGCCTCCAAACACTAAAATGCACAATGCATATGTGTGTGAGAGGCTTGATGGAGTGCTATGGATACAGTAATCTGCTCGATCAGGAGTAGAATCACTCATAGAGAGAGGGTGGTGATATTATGAATCGACACCTGAGAACCCACTTTCTCAGTACCGACCTCACAATACATGATGATATAGTCCTTGATGTTGAATGGACCTGAAGGAAAGGTCCTCAAGTTGATCGGTTCCCCTCTTCTGGAGAGGTCGGTCAGGAAGTAAATATCCTCTGTATTCGGGGTTAGTGATTGAACCTCTAGCATGAAATATTCTGCATCAGGATGCCAATACTCCACAAGAGCATTAAGAAACCTCGGTTGTGCCCTCATAAATGGACACTGGAAGAATTTCCATAAGCCACACTGTTTTAGTGAGGCGATAGCCATAGGGTCCTCCTCGACCAATACATCTAGCTCCTCATGCTCTCTCTCCCTCCAGTGAACATACATCATGTCACATACAAAAACTTGGAGATGGATTAATGCTTGTGTTTTCTTTTTTCAATACACAAGGAGGTGTAGGTGGGTTGTTGACTACACAGTCACGTATGTACTCAGGTTGTTTATTAATCTTCTAGAGTACATATGTGGGCTGGCCTTGGACAACCCACATACATGCATAAGTGACTCTTTTACAAGGGCATGCACCTCCCAAACTCAAAACTAAATATAAATGAATGGTTTGAAATGCAAGATGAGGGAATTATACTTACTTGGTCCAAGTAGGAGGGTTTTTCATCCACCGTAGCTCCTAGAATTTAATCTTTTGACGAGGGTTTTTTTTTGAATTTGTTGCTAATTTCCAATTTTCAATGGTGAAAATGAGCTTTCCACCTCTATTTATAGTATTTTTTGGCCTTTT
The DNA here is from genome assembly GCA_032191745.1 of Picea mariana. Lineage (NCBI taxonomy): Eukaryota > Viridiplantae > Streptophyta > Pinopsida > Pinales > Pinaceae > Picea > Picea mariana. The sequence goes on along the minus strand of JASDQU010502601.1, from coordinate 10,660 downwards.
TTTCCTGTATTTTGGTCCCCTTTTTCAGTTTTCCTGGATTGGTGGTGTTGATGATTAAAATCACAACTAAGTTTTGCCCACAAAGTGTTGCTAAAGCCTATTATTATTAAAGTTAAATAATACTAGTAGGTGGGACCCCCTTGTATATTGGAGATCAGGTCTATCATATGTGATGTTGTGATGATGTTCGACATGGCTTACATGGTTAATGAGATCTTTTTTTTATTGGCTATGGTTTGAGTCTTATGAAGTATTGGTTCTTTGTTTTACTACAGCCTATGTTATTCATTGACACCACTACTACCTGTTCTTGGAACACCTGCATAACAAACATGTTAGTAACACATACAAGCAATTGGAAAGAAATGAAAACAATGCAACAAATGCAAGGGGGAGAATTTGAGCTATGCTATACTACATGCTTGAAAGATTAAACTTATTATGGTTAAATCCTATCTAGCAAGTAATGGTTATTCGATTTGATTGAGTTATATTGGTAATATGAATATGGTATGTTTGACTGGATAGGATGTTGGTGGCGCATTTGACAAGGTAATGGAAATTAATAGCTATGCGATTTTGTTTGGGTTACAAAGTTGATATGCACGGTGATTATTTTATGGCATAAGTTGATATGGATCATGTTATTGGTTTTAATGGTTGATGGTTTCGATACATGGTCTAATTAATTGAGTTAATGGATTATTGACTAGCTTTTAATAATGACTTAATTGACTGTGGGTGGAGGCGACGTGCATTTAATGCACATCACCTTTACTCCTTCCGTTGGCTGCCACCCTAGTCGAGCTATTGTGCAACCTTGTTGTTGTGGTTATGCTATGATTTCTTAGCAGAGGGGAACCACTCGGCCAACTCGCGTTTTAAGGTGTTCGATTACATGTATGTCTTTTTTTGGCCATTCATGAGTCTGCTCTGGTTATGAAATGATTAATGGCTTAGGTGTATTGGTTTGTGTTTTCCTTAAGTATTGCAACTGTGTAAAATTGTGTTCTTGGAATGAAGTGTTGATAGTTCTTTTTGCAATAATCTTGAATTCATAGGATTTATTGGTCATCCTGGGTGTTATCAGCCATAAGGGCTCTCTGTTATCCTTGCTAGTTTAGTTGGAGGTTTTTTTTTTGGTCTTGGGTGGATAGCTATCCTCACGCATTCATCACTATGTCCAGTCTTTGGCTTTTGTTGGTTTAATGGTTGGAGGCACTTTGTGTCACTGGGTTTGTTCACTTGAGAATTAGTTTGTTTCCACCACTAAAAGTTTGCGCAATGGGTTATTTTGTTAAGTTCTCAGCCCTGTCTTCACTTCAGTGTTGTGGTTGTTTGATTGGAGAACCATGAGGGTTATACCCTGCATTTGTTAAGTATCGTTACTAGCCGAGTTGGATTCTTGCTCCTCTGTTATAGCCCCTGTCATGGGATTTGTTACCTGTCCATGAATGAGTCGCGGTTCTCTCTCTGTATGCACCATTGGCCTCAGAGGTTTCACTATTACAAGGAGTTGGCTTTGTTCTCTATGTGTTGGCTATAGAACAAACCCTTAGCCCTCTAGTCTAAAGGTTGATAGAGAAGACCGGTCTGACCTGTCCGGTTTACTACTTGGTTATTGTTGGATGGTTGTATATTGTCGACTAATTTGAGTACAGGCTTGCCCAGTTGGTCATGTGACAGTTGTGTTGGTTTGGTATCTAGTCACTGCCTTTGTTATAACAATGGTAAACCCTGCATTGTTAATTTCACAATTCAAAATACACAGTCGCTCTCCTTATGTTTAATAACTCAGTATTTTTTAATTGAGAGGGTCGCAACCCTGATTCGAGTTGATGCGTGGGTATGTGTGGTTGCCACATGCTGTTAGTTCGATTGATTGTTACGATAATGGTGAATTGATTGGTTGATACACAATCACTATCCTTTTGCACTAAGATTATTTGGATGTTTAACTTAGCATTGGTTACAATTGCTAAATGATGATCGTGCATACTGCAATTATGTGTGTGGTGCTGCTAAACCATGAATATTTGGTCATTGTAACTATGAGTTATTTTGGGGCCAAAAGGTTATTGCAACTGGTGTGACTGTAGAAATTTCATCCATTGTGTGCATTATGATTATTCGATTGCATGAGCTCGAGTTTTTACACAACATGGTTGGTTGCAGTTTAGTTAATTTGAAGCATTACTGTATTAGATTGATATCTTGGCACGAGGGGTTGAGTTAATAAATATGACTATGTGTTTGGAATTGTAGAATGGAAATGTTGCATCGTGGTGTTTTGGGTGGTTTCCCACTGTGCATGATATGGATGATTTTGTGTTCCACACTCAGAAATAGTCATAGAGATTAAGCACGATTTTGTGGAAATCCGATTATTTGTTTTATGAAGATAGGCATGTTGTTGATACCTCATCGTGTTGGATGGATGGCCCAACTTCTTAGAGTCACATTGAATTGGGCTTATATAGTGAAAAAATTACACTTGCATGGTTGAATTATTCTGTGCATAGCTTAGGTTGGAATGGTGGTTGTTTTCTGTCTGTTTAAATGTCAATTCGGGTTTTGCAATTTATTCTGGATTATTGGGTTTACTGCCTCTATATATGTTTAATGAATATCATTGCATTCTAAATGACAGGCCCGATTGCAGTGAAAGTGTGACTTCATTGTTAATTTTGGAAACATGACTTTTGAGTGTATTTGTTAATTGAAGTAAGGTGTGGGCAGTGGTTGATTATGATGGTTAACAGAGTGAAAATGGTTACTATTTGAGAATTGTTATAAGATGCAAAGTGTATACATGAAAGGAACATAACTCCTTTAAAGATTGTGTGGAATGCATACTATCTTGTGATGGAACTATGTTGGAAATTTTATTATGAACAATGAACTAGTTAAATACACAGTAATTGTTATTTGGTCACAATGAACATTGGTTAGTGCATCTCCTTTCACAGAATGTTTTATGGATCACTTGATTAATTTTATGAACATTAATCACTCTTTTTCCCTTCCATTATTTCATTTTACGCTAATTATAAATCCCATTGCCTTCCCATATTCATTTTTCACTCCCTGTTCTAAGATTGATTACAGTCAAGAGAATTTTGGTATTAAAGTAGATGAAAGTGGCAGTGTCTTGTTTGGATTACAATGATGTTTTATTGGTTTTATTTACAGTTAATTGTTGTTTTCATTGAACAATAACCATGTTCTTTTCCCCCTCATTATATCATGTTTCTCTCAATACAAACCCCTCGCATATCCCAGAACCCTTTTTCATCCCCTGTGTTGATTAAGGTTGGTTGTCGTTGATGTCAACCCTTGAAGAAAGCCCCATAGCACAAAGGTTTGGGTAATGGACCAAATATTATTTGATGTAAATATGAATTGTTATTTTTTTTTCATGGTTGATAAGAAGTAAGTATGGATGAACTCCAAAGTGGTCCCTTTATGGTGAAAGCCCTCACGGGAAGACGCTTTGCAGAGTAAGAGAACCCATGCTTAATTGTGGAATAATGAGATGAAGGACAGTGAATTTGTTAGGGAAACTATCCTAGATGGATAGTGCTTGTCATTCCATTTTTGATGGTATGTATAATGTCACATAACTCCTCACGGTTAGAGAGTTATGACCATGTGAAGTTGGAGAACCCAGGTTTGGGTAATGGACCCAAGTTTGTTTGATGGATAACGGTATGATTTTTTCTATATTTGAAGTTAATACTATTCTATATGGATACTACATGTCATTCCATTTCTGGTGGTATGTCGAATGTCACATAACTCCTCACGGTTTGAGAGTTATGGCCTTACGAAGTTGGAGGACCCTCATATGTCATCTAGAAGCCCCAAAAAGTCAAAGTAGTCAAAGTGTTTTAAGAGATTTTAAAAGGTAAATAATAAAGTGAAGTGATGAGTGTATTATAATTCAAAGTGAATACAAAATAAATTATTTCAATAATAAATTTAATGGAGAAATTAGAAGTGGGTTAACCCTAAAATAAGGAAAGTGGGCCAAGTGACCTAGAAGATGTTTTTAAGGAAGCTAC
>JASDQU010502600.1:56566-75390 GCA_032191745.1 Picea mariana | reverse complement strand
TTTCTGTAATGAATCTTGTAATTCGTATGGTTACTTTCATACAAAATTATATATTAGGTACTTGCATACATAGTTATCTCCTATTAAATTATAACCATTCACAACAATAGTTTAATTATGATAGGGTACTTAAACCAAAATCAAAGTTAACTCACAGAGATATATATCTATGTAGTATAGGTGCGAAATGTTCAAAATTCTCAGGTTTACCACTAGAATGGTGATTACTAACAGAATACTCAGTTATACTAGATGCATCGAACTGACATAAATTATTAAAAAAATTAATGGAGTAGCATCCTTATAATTACAGTTATAGTTCCTTTAGAATTTAATAACAGAACATCTCATATATATGTAAATCAAATAAAAATCCCACCAGCCAATAATTCATCAGGACATGTAAATAGAGAAGGAGAAGGTAGACATATCTAAACAAAATTTCCAAACAACAAATGGAATAACCACATTCCTCCAAACCTTAGAATAGGGAAGCCAAATCACTTGTCCTATTCACCCCCTAGCCTGACCATGAATCCATGAGGGCTAACTCTGAATTCCTCCTCAACAAATGCCTTTCAGTTTTCAATAGTCTTCTTCTTGCCTCACACTCAACAAGTAGTGTTCATAACAACAAGAGATAGATTTTTTTCCCCAACATACTAGGAAACTTCCTGCTTCCTCCTATATGCTATATATCCAACAACAAAAGTGCCTAGGTATTTTTCCCCTTGGGAGTTTTCACAGCTTTCCAAATCCCCGATTTTTAGGGGTTGCTAATGGCCAAATTATTGATTTTCCACTTGTAACAATCAACCCTGAGGTAGTTCCGACCTGTTCCCCACTCATGGAGTCATGGTCAGCTAATTTCAACATGGTCGTTCCATTTTTCCTCCAACAATAATTATAAAATATTTTTTTCCATACAAGCGTCATATTCAAGTAGTTAGTTGGGTAAAATCACATATCTTCCCATCAGTCTTAATCATTAATTACAATTAACTAAATTTGAAATTTGGAATTGCCATAAATGACAAAAAATTTCCAATTTCGAATTTACAAAAAACAGAAATAATTTCCTAAGAAATTTCAAACTTAAAAATAATTTATTTTTGGGGATGTCACATCCTTTCCCCCTTCAATAAAAGACTGTCTTCGGTGTTCGTTCCTTTCTTGGAATAGGGTTGGATGAGATTTCTGCAAATCTCCCTTCAACTCCCAAGTGGCCTCCTCGGGGCTAAAGTGCTTCTATTGCACCTTTACCTGAGCGACGACTCTATTATGAAGTGCTATTTCTCTCCAGTCCAGAATGGACAGCGGTTCCTCTTGGAACTCGCCTTCTGGTCCCAGCTGCATCAAGTTCCAAACGATCATATGAGTGGAGTCGTGAACATAATTCTTTAACAAAGAAACATGAAATACATTATGAATTTTTAGATTGGCTAGAAGTGCAAGTTGGTATGCTACGAGTCCAATTCGAGTTAATGTCTTGAAAGACCCACAAAACCTGGGTGCCAACTTGGCACAGTTCCCTAGATTTACTGAGATTTTTCAGGCTTTTAATTTTAAATAGACATGGTCTCCCACTTGAAATTCCAAGTGTCTTCTTGTCTGGTATGCGTAACTTTTCTATCTGTCCTGTGCCTCCTTTAAGTTTTGTTGTACTTTTCTTACTATGTTCTCCATTTCTTGGAGCATCTCTGGTCCAACCATGAGTCTGTCAACTGGGTTATCCCATCTAATTGGAGTCGTACACTTTCTGTCATATAGTACCTCGAAAGGGCTCATTTTAGACAAAGTTTGGTACCCATTGTTGTATGAAAATTCTACCAAGTGCAGGTAGTCTTCCCACTTACTGGGTTTTGTTCTTATGTACATGTGGAGAATGTCTTCTATGATTTGGTTTGTACGTTTGGTCTATCCATCTGTTTGTGGATGATAACTTGTGTTGAAATTCAAGTTAGTATTTAGCCTTGCAAACAATTCTTTCCAAAATGAATATGTAAATTTTATGTCTCTATCCGAAATCACCATTTTAGGAATGCCATGCAGTCTAAAATTTTCTTTCATGAATGTTTCAATGATGTTAATATCTTTAAAAGTAGGCTTTACAGGAACAAAGTTTGCAGACTTACTAAGTTTATCAATTACCACCATAATTGAATCATCCTGTTTCTGAGTTCTAGGAAAAACTATAATAAAGTCTAGTGATATCATCTCCGATTTCCATTTCGGCACAGGTAAGGGATGCAACAGGCTAACTAGGTGTTGGTTTTCAACTTTTACCTGCTAACAATATTGACACTTACCTAAGTAATATGTTGTTTCTCCCTTCATATTAGGCCAATAAAATAACTTTCCTAGTGTTGTTATCGTTTTCTGGTATCTTGGATGACTAGAATATGGTTTCTTATGAATTTTATCCAACACTGTTACCTTTAACTCTACCAAATCTAGTATGTATATTCTATTTTTAAATCTTAGTAACCCATTTCTATCCATGCTCAGATCTGTTTTGTCTAAATTTTCTGTAGTGTTCTTTAATTATTCCACTATTTTAGTGTAATGTTCGTCATTATTACCTACAACCTTTACCTTCTGTTCAAGATCGCTTTCTTCCCTTCTAATGTTTATTTCAAACAATCCATGAACTCTTCTACTCAAAGCATCAACTACTTTGTTTTCCTTACCCTTGATATGTCTTACCTCAAAGTCAAATTCTCTCAAGAAGGCTGGCCATATTGCTTGCCTTTCATTAAGGTTCGACTGACTAAACAAAAATTTCACACCGCTGTTATCTGTCAATAATAGAAATCTTATGTCCATTATGTAGTGCCACCGCATTTTTAAGGCGTGTATTACAACTCCCAATTCAAAGTCATGAGTGACATAGTTTCGTTCATGTTCCTTTAGTTTTTGAGATTCAGAACAATTTACGTGCCCTTCTTGAGTTAGGACACCACCTAGTCCTTCTTTACTTGTGTCTATAAAGACAGTGAAGTCTTTGTCTGGGTCTATTACCTTTAAAATGGGTGTGATTGTTAACAATTCCTTTAATTTATTAAAACTGTCTTGACACTTCTGTGACTAGTTAAACTTTGTCCCTTTCTTTTGTAACGATATGATAGGGTAAGCAATTTTGGAAAATCCCTCTATAAATATATGGTAATATCTGGTGATTCCCATGAATCATCGGATGTCCTCTACATCCTTACGTACCGACCATTCCGTGATGGCTCTTATTTTCTCAGGATCGACTGCAATGCCTTTTGCAGATATTACATGTCCTAGGTACTGTATTTTATTTTGATAAAAATTACACTCATCGAATTTAGCATACAGTTTGTGCTTCCTTAAAGTTTGCAAAACTATTCTTAAGTGCTCTTCATGTTCTTCTTTTGTTTTAGAATATACTAGAATATCATCAATAAATACCAACACGAACTTGTCCAAGTACTGACTGGAAATACTGTTCATTAAACACATAAATGTGGTTGGCGTGTTAGTGAGTCCGAAAGGTATAACTACAAATTTGTAATGTCCATATCTTGTTCGAAAAGTTGGTTTTCTCATGTCCTCATCTTTTATCCTAACCTGGTGATAAGCAGATCATAAATCCAATTTCAAAAAGATCTTTGCCCCACCTACTTGATCGAACAGATCATTTATCCTAGGTAAGAAGTAATTGTTATTAATAGTCATTTTGTTTATTTGTCTATAATCGATACATAATCTAAGAGTGACATCTTTCTTTTTAACAAAGAGGATTGGTTCTCCCCATGGTGAAACACTTGGTCTGATATATTCTTTGTCCAATAATTCTTGTAGTTGGATTTTTAGTTCTGTCAATTATAGAAAACTCATTCGGTAAGGTGCTTTAGAGATAGGGGATGAACCAGGTAGTAGGTCAATAGAAAAGTCTATCTCCGTTCTAGGGGATAATTCAGGTATATCGTCAACAAACACGTCTCTAAAATCATGAAGAACAACAAAATCCTCCAAGTTGGGTTTATTTTATTTTTCTAACAAGTTCGTTACTTGGATGGCGTAAACTTGACAACCCTTTCCCATGCATTTCTTGAATTGCATTGTGAAATCTGTCTAACTCATACTAGTTTTTGTATACCTTGAACTATCCTGGCGGTGTCATTTTCGTCTTTATACTTAAGTGTTTTTTCATAACAATGTAGCACTACTTTATTCCTTTTAACCAATCCATTTGGATAATTACATCATAAGATCCTAGCTGTAGAATGTTCAGATTTGCCTTTATGTTTTGACCACCTAAACTGAACTCATAATCATAAATAAAGGCGACAACTTTCCTTTTTGTCCCTGTTGCTAGTTGTACTAGCCAAGATTTTGCCTGTCTTATTTTCTTAACTTTATTTAACTCTACTATACAAGGAGTGATATGATGTAATGTAGCTCCAAGGTCGATTAAAACATAAATTCGAGTGTTATTGATTTTACCTTCAATTTCTACCACATAGGACTGGTGGTCTATTTGCCGACCGTCCATGGCTGCATTGATCTGATGTATGCTTGTACCTACATCCTCTACTGTAAAGGCTTCCTATAATTTGAGAACAATAGTTCTATTTTTTGAAATCAAACGTGGACAATTCCTCCTTAGGTGAGGTTCTCCACATTCCCATCATTTTAACAGTTCACGGGGGCTGTCCCCAAACTTCTTTGCTCCCAACTTTACCAGTTTACCACCTCCTTACATATTTGGATTGTTGGAGTGAAAGTCTTTCCTTGGAAATATTTTTGATGCATTCTGATAAGGCGTTGGCTGGTATCCCTTCTTTCCCTGGTTCATTCAATATTGTTTCTTGTCTTTCCAAGCCTTGGGAAATTTTGTTCGTTGTTTGTATTGGTCGTAACACATTCGATCTTTCTTGAATACTTCACTAAAGGATTTGGGATTATCAAATTCAATTATTTCCTTGTAATACTGTGGTAAACATCTTAGGAACCACTGGATTTTCACTTTGTCCTCTCGGATATAAGGTACAAACCTTAGTAATTCCATTAATTTGTTTATCAGATCTTCCATAGTCATTTGACCAAGTCGTAGCTCATAACATTCTTTGGTTTTTCTTTCATATTAAATTTTAGATAGGTACTGTTTCTTAAAGTATTTCTTAAAGTCTGACCATTCCATCTGTTTCTCCTTTAGGCCCTTAGCCAGTTTCAGATCTTACCACCAAATGTTGTCTTTTCCTTTCAGATTATAGATGGCCATTATGACCTTCATATTGCTGGAATAGTTGTAGATATGAAAATAATTCTTCATATCTAATAACCATGCTTCAGCTTCCTCCCATGTTCTGGATTCCCCATCAAAGGTAGAGGGTTTGATTTTCTTAAATTCTCCCTCAAGGTGATCTACCCGTTTTCTATTTCTGTATGTTTTTGTTTTATCTTCAAATGAAGGTGTACCTTCAGATGAGCTATCCCATTTTTCTACTTCAGGACTATAATTCTTAGAGGCCCTTTTACTAACCTCTTCCTGATGGTCATCGTCCTTTGGTATTTTCTTTATCACTATACTATGCAACATGGCTTCATTTATTTTGTGTTGTTCCTCCTATGCCTTCTTCAGTTTCTCATTCTCTACTTTGAAGACTTGCAGCTCAACAATGAGATTCCTCATCATTTCCAAAAAAATAGTAGGTGATATTCCGTCACTATTCTGTCTCGGATCTTTAGGAGGTCTTTGTGAAGGATTCCCCTCAAGTCATATTTCTGTGTCATCCTTGGCTGCCATGCTTAACACAAAACAAAAAGGAGTTTTATGTTTGTAACAGTAGTTGTTTTTGTTTGTTTTTTCATAATCATAAAAAAAAAATATGCTAAGTAAATACTTTGGCCATGTTCAAGGTCCAAGTGTTGTAACCTTTGCTTTGATACCATATGAAATATTTCTCATATTTTGTGATAAAAAAAAAACAATTCCTTTATAAGGTCGCTAAATATTATCATTGAATTTAAGACAAGAAGAGAACTTCTAACAATCGCAACTTCAGACATATCTTCGTCACTTAAATCATAACATCATGGTGTATAGGTTTCACTATCCTCTTGGCATCAATAACTAGGTCTACCACTTCTTATATAGGCACACCTAACTAGTAGGATCTGTCAACTCTACCCTCCATAAGAGTGGGATGAAAACTATTATTCAAGTCTTAAATTTCTTTGGGCCTCATTCTAGAATATAAGGTCTTTTTCTTTTCCCTTTGTAAACTATAGAAATATTTTCTTGTTGCATAAATTCCATCATATAACACAACACCTTGAACATACGTTAACATTGTGGTGTATGTTTATAAAGTATTAGCACTGCGAACAAAGTGGTTAACAAAAGGGACATGGTTACTATTCGAATGGCCACATGTTAACTAACAGTATTCAAGAATTTACTAGGATATGGTTAAGTGTTAGAACCTAACTAGAATGTCCAAAGAAGCATGCTCTAAGCCTAGCTAATATGCATTCATTCTTCTCCTTAACTGAGAATTAAGTAAGGTGGTAGGCGCATAGTGTCATGTTTTAAAGCCTCTACCTACAATATTAAACAGAGACCTGGTGGCGTACTCCTAGGATTAATGCTCGGCCTATATGCGCGATGTGCTCTCACCACCTCAAGTCGGTCACATGGCCCCGACATAGATTCTTTACTCGTCCATTACTTGGCTCATTAGGGGTTTTTCCAATTTTGTTTTTTGTCAATTCCTATCCCCGTGTATACGCAGAATTTAGCCAAACCACCTCTGTTACTCTTCNTCAAGTCTTAAATTTCGTTGGTCCTCATTCTATAATATAAGGTCTTTTTCTTTTCCCTTTGTAAACTATAGAAATATTTTCCTGTTGCATAAATTCCATCATATAACAAAACACCCTGAACATACATTAACATTGTGGTGTATGTTTATAAAGTATTAGCACTACAGACAAAGTGGTTAACACAAGGGACATGGTTACTATTCGAATGGCCACATGTTAACTAACAGTATTCAATAATTTACTAGGCTATGGTTAAGTGTTAGAACTTAACCAGAACATCCAAAGAAGCATGCTCTAAACCTAACTGATATGCATTCAGTCTTCTCCTTAACTGAGAATTAAGTAAGGTGGTAGGCACATAGTGTCATGTTTTAAAGTCTTTACCTACAATATTAAACAGAGACCCGGTGGCATACTCCTGGGATTAATGCTCGGTCTCTATGCCCAATGTGCTCTCGCCACCTCAAATCGGTCACATGGCCCCAACACAGATTGTTTACTCGTCCATTACTTGGCTCATTAGGGGTTTTTCCAATTTTGTTTTTTTTGAATTCCTATCCTTGTGTATACGCAGAACTTAGCCAAACCACCTCTGTTACTCTTCGGCTGAATGAAATGGCCAACCATAGAGAAGTTGGAACTCGTGTCGATGTTAGGAGTTCCTTCAGAGAACATTGTTTAGAGTCTTTAAAAGGTAAGCATTCTTCTATGCTAGTTATTTTCCTTAGTCCTACGCAGTTACCCTGTCTGGTAAGGATATGGATATTCTACTTCTATCATCCCATGCGTTGACGTTTTTTTTTTCAAATATTTATTATCTAATCTATACAAGCTCTTGTGTAGGAGCTTAGGATACTATAATAAATATAGAATTTGATTGAAAATGGCTTTGTCACTTCATGATTTTCTCTTTTCTTTCCAGCCTCCATTTGATATGTAAACAAAGAGTTTCTTTTCAAACCCTTAAGCATTTAATGTTAGACGCTTCTCTATAGGATATCCAGAGTGGTGACTCTGTGTTTAAAATTCATTCTCTGAGGGTTCTTTGTTGAGGGTGGGAAATTCGATTCTCCATTTGTGTAAATAGTCATGCTCTATGGGTAGACATACCATTGTAACTTCCGGAGGGACAGATTTCATTTCATTGCGTTGAACCTTTATATTTCACCCCAACTTTTGTTATTTTGGGTTATTCACTACAGTCTTATAGAAAAGTAGTTTTCCTTTATCGTTTGCATAGATTAGAGATCTCCACAAGGTTTTCCTAAGTGAGAATCAATGCGTCTAAGCATGGTGTTGGATTCACTTTGCATTATTACCCTACAAAATCTTTAAAGGAAAAATCCCAAGAGGGTTTACCCCATACTCATCCAATGACACTTGGTTGTTTAGGAAACATAAAAGAGTTTTCATCTTATCTTTGTCGACAAGGTTTCTAGGCATCTCGAAACCTTGTTGACTCTTGATGTCTATTATCATCGATCGTTTAAGAATAAATTATTTCCGGGACAAGGGAGAAGTCTCTTGGTTGAAATGGTCCTACAATTTTGTATAGTTTTGGTAGTGTAGAATCTCTGTATGTTTTAATCATTTCAAATTTAATAATTCCTTGTATTTCTTTTGGTAAACACTGTTATTGAACTTCTTATAGCGATCTAATTATGGGACCCCTAATTTTTACGAGGGTATCCATTAGTTCAACCTCGATCCACTTCTCCCTTCCATTCGGTGGACGTCGTCCTCAACCGCAGAGATGATACGACCGATCCAGGTTGCAAGTTAAGTGGTGTCATGAATTTATAGATATTATTATTTTGTATTAGATATTGTCTTGGATTTTCAATCTAATTTGTTATTCAGAAATTTATTAATTTCTCATTCTCATTATCATCCTTACTTCCTCGAAGGACTATTGATTGTTCACAATATTTCGAATCAGAGTCATGCCATCTCCAAAAGGTATTCAAGGTTCTAAAGTAGCGCTTATCAATACCTTCTAGGTTCTACTGTGTGTATCAAATAGTATATAATTATCCTAGGTAGAAGTGCCAGATTCTTATGGCACTTGATTTCACTACGTACTTGGTTCTTTTAACGAAAATCCGTAAAGGCCGAATCCTTACCTCTGTATAACGAACATATTAATGGTTAAGGAAAAAAAGTTTCCACATTATTCATATATTGAATAGTCGATTTTAGCAAATAATACCAATTAGTTCATTTCCTATTTGGCACATTGATTATGTTATATTTAGAGTTTTTGAACTAGATAATGACTCTCGGCTATTGTCGAATATGCGTATACTTATTTGTAAATAACTCCAAGGGGCGTGACTGTAATAAATTTGATTTGCGCCTATACTGATTCATCTTCCAGAAATTTCATTGTGACCAACAATGCTATTTGTTTCCTTTTATCTCATTACTCTCAGGCTATTACAGGTACTGAGGTGATTTACGTTGTTGTTAACAAATCTATGAATTTATCAGAATATGTGTAAGACCATTTAAGGGTTCTAGAATGTCTTTGAATTCATCGGGCCTTCGCACCTCTTGTGTTTAGTTCTAGAACTTCATTTGTGTTAACCAATTCGTTCCAAATATCATTTCCAGAATTTTAATATGTGGTCAACTAGACCTAATCTTCCTCCAAATTATCATTAACACCTACTCATATCTATACACACACACACACACACACACACACACACTTTAGGCTTTCTGTAATGAATCTTTTAATTCGTATGGTTACTTTCATTCAAAATTATATATTAGGTACTTTCATACATAGTTATCTCCTATTAAATTATAACCATTTACAACATCAGTTTAATTATGATAGGGTACTTAAACCAAAATCAAAGTTAACTCACAAAGATATATAGCTATGTAGTATAGGTGCGAAATGTTCGAAATTCTCAGGTTTACCTCCAGAATGGTGATTACTAACATAATACTTAGTTATACTAGATGCATCAAACTCGTAGAAATTATTAACAAAATTAATGGAGTAGTATCTTTATAATTACAGTTATAATTCCTTCAAAATTTAATAACAAAACATCTCATATATATGTAAATCAAATAAAAATCCTAGCAACCAATAATTCATCATGACATGTAAATAGAGAAGGATAAGCTAGATATATTTGAACCAAATTATCGAAAAAAAAATGGAACAGGCACGTTCCTCCCAACCTTAGAACAGGATAGCCAAATCACTTGTCTTGTTCACCCCCTAGCCTGAACATGAATCCATGAGGGATAACTCAGAATTCATCCTTAGCAAATGCCTTTCAGTTTTCATCAATATTCTTCTTGCCTCACACTCAACAAGTAGTGTTCGTAACATCAAGAGATATATTTTTTCCCCCAACATACTAGGCAACATCCTGCCTCCTCCCATATGCTATATATCCAACAACAAAAGTGCCTAGGTCTTTTTCCCCTTGGGAATTTTCACAGCTTTCCAAATCCATGATTTTTAGGGGCTTCTAATGGCCAAATTCTTGATTTTCCACTTGTAGCAATCATCCCTGAGGTAGTTCCAACATGTTCCCCACTCATGTATTCATGGTCAACTAATTTCAACATGGTTGTTCCATTTGTCCTCCAACAATAATTAAAAAATATTTTGTTTCATACAAGCTTCATAGTCAAGTAGTTAGTTGGGTTAAATTATATCTTTGCCCAACATTCATAATCATTAATTACAATTAACTAAATTCAAAATTCAAATTTTCCATAAATTCATTCTTCATTGCTATAGTGATTTTTCTTTCTTATCCATGTTCTCTTCTGAGGCTCCTGTCTGTGACTATTTGTTGGGCCCCAACAACTCCCCCTAAATTTTTACAACTCCCAAAATTTCTTCTTGGACCATATGATGAACATATTTTGGTGAAACTATATGAGAAAATAGTTTAGTTTTTGGCGTTCGTCCTGTGTAGACTTTGCAGTGTTTTTTCATTTTGTTCTCATGTAATTTTTTGATGTGAAATGTTAACTGTGTCGAATTAGCTTTAGTGAGTTCTGCACATAATATTTTATATCATGCTTTTGTTTATGTTGTTCATTATCTTTTGGTTTAGTTTATATCTATGACTAGTCATATATTCAAGTATTTTGAGTTTACATCTGATGTTATATACCTGGTACACCATTCCTGAGAATTGGAATTTCTTTCATTTTCAGTTATTGGACATTTCAAGGTCACAAGATATATAATTATTTGTCTTTCTATCGTTATAAACTCACTTCAGAATATGAAACACTTCCTTGAATTTCTTTAGGAAGTATTATGCTTGCTTTTGTCATAGGTTTACACTTGACATAGGTTAGGAGGAGCTCATACAAATATAGACAGATGAATTTAGCTTAGTACTGTTGATCAGTGAGAAGTTAGTAGGTGCATTGTTTTCTTTTATTCAGATTTGTTTATATATGAATGAGACAATGATTGCAGTAATTATCTTTGACTATTCTGTGTCATTGTTTCAATTGTATTTGCTTAGTATTTATTAGTTTAAAATATTTAAACATTAAAAACACAAAAAGATTTATGTTCTTACTTTATCTTATTTTGAAACATTATTATGAACATTCATTTTCACAAGACTTCAAGTAAACCTTGTAAACTATATATAGATTGTTTATAATAATTTGTATATTTACGTTTCTTTTTAATAAATATTAGTTAGTAATATATCATTTTTTAGAATCATAGCTTTAGATTAGTTTATTTCTTTTACTTTTTTTAGGACTTAGTTGGCCAACAGAGTCATTAAACCTGTGAGGTCATTTCACTCCAAACCACTTGGGTTATCTAGAAAACCCTAGTCTGGATTTGACCTTTAACTTGACGGTGTGTCACTTATGTTCGTCAACAAATGGATCTAGAAGGAGGGCCGAGGTAAATTTAATGATTAAATGTTTTATCTGTCGGCCTGTCATAATTCCATATTTAACAATTCTCTCTTCTGCGTCATCTTTAAATGCACTAGAATGCATGCTAGACTCACAAGCTGACCTTGTACAAGTATTTGTTTTGAACATGTATTTAATTCCTCATGGCTCCCCAAATCACTACATTGGAACATGCTTTCCACTTCTCATCACCTGATATTCCCAACGAGACAGTCTCTCGCTTGTCAAAAATCACCTTTGATGGTGGGGAGGATGTATCTGCAAAAGACCATCTTAACAAGTTTTAGTGTAAATGCATCAAACATGATATTTCTGATTTAAAGGTTTTATGCAGATTGTTCGCTTTTAGTTTTAGGGGTCGGATTAAACATTAGTTTTAGTCTTTTTCAACATATCACATTATTGATTGGTTTTAGGTTGTAGATGAATTTTTAGATTCTTTTGAAAACTATGATTACAATCAATTATGTGAAGAATTTCAGACTTTACTAACCAATGACAATTCATCTCCAGAAGGTTTTTCAACAAGAATCCATCATGTTATCTATAAATTTAGTCTCCATGACATGTCATTTGTACTAAATCTCCTCTATGATGCTTGCATCCCTTTCATTCAGTCATATTCAATAATGAATGATGAATCAGTTACAAATCATGTCACTCAATTGAGAGAAGAATTTTCTTCGCAGGATGAGAGGAATCCATCCGAAAATTTTGAACAAGCAAGGGAGGTAGAATCTATTGAAAAGGTTATTACTGACAATCAAATTTGTTTTTCCTCCAAATCATTGTATACTCAGTCCTTGACCATTGTGGAAGAATATTTGATGTTGGGTCAAGGTGAATGTCCATATTCTTCTAACTCTTTCTCTAAACAGTATTTAAATTCAGTTATTGGAGAAGATTTAGCTGATGAAAATGATCTCAAGCATTCTAACATTCCAATGAAACATATTAGAGATGTAGATCTACAATTGGAAGAAGAAACCTTAAACCTTCATTCACAAATCATACCTTATCCAAAAGAAAGATTAGATGTTTGTAATGAAAGTTTTGAATTATCTATCATACATGAGACAAATTTATATGATCATATTATGTTGAAGAATTTATCAACAAAACATAGTAAAATTTTTAAAGAAAGTGAAGAAGAATGTCTTGAGAATACCATGGTTAAATATCATAGCTCAAGAGATTCTTTTCATGTGCTCATTTCTGATTCCTTTTACTCTTTATATCATAATCTCTTCTTAAATTCTAGTGGACATGATACTTTACCCATGGTATATTGTTATTTTTTTCCACAATCATATCTTTTCGATATGCCAAAATTTGGTGAAATTAATTCCAAACATAACATTTATGAATTCGGATTTGATGCTCTTTCACTTTCATCACTCGCATGGAAAAAAAACATGTTGCAAGATGATTTTACATGATTTATTTTTGAAAACGACAATGCACTCATTCTTATGGATATCAAATATTCTACATTGCATATTTGTTCTTTGATTAGTTATAATTTTAATGTTTATGCTTCACATTTTGAAATGATCAATCTCATCAAAGGAAGCATTCAAGACAATAATCTAACTAATGTCATGAATCCTCTTATGATGTGTTCCCCATTGGCATATCCATTTCATCGAAGTCATAGTTTGCATCCTATTTTTTATGATAGGATCTTAGAATGTCTTGACGATTCATATCTAAAAAATCTTCATAATAAAGATAAATTTGTGCTTGCTTTGTTTGTACCAAAATATCTAGGAAGAAAGCATGACATGATTTTTTTATATCTTACATGTGGAGAAATTGATGAACACTTGGAGAATTGTCAGGAGGATGGGGCATTTCATCCTTGGATGATGGTTATGTCAGGTCCCCATAATATTGACAAGTTTTCCAAACTTACCTACACTCTTCCATGACATTATGACCCATATCACGACAAGATTGCAGAATCGTTGGAGGATTCATACATCAAGAAGTTTCAAAGGATTTCTAAGGTCGTGATTGTTTTGTTTTTAAATGAATATATAGGAGGTAAGCATGACATATTTATTTTGTATCTACAAATACTACATTCTTTTCTTCTGATTTTTGACTTTCTATGCCTTGCAAGATTGAAGATGCTCTTGTGGTTGCACTGGAAATACAATTTTACTTAGCATTTTGATATATTTAGTAGTTTAGAGAAGGTTTAAGAGTAGGTTTCCTTTAGTTTTATTTCTCATTGTTTCTCTTTGTAATAATGCAGTTATGAACACAAGTGGGTACACCAAGAGAACCATAATGTGAATGTTGTCAGGGAAGTCCACTTTAAATATTTTTCTTTTTTCTTTTCATTGAATATTTCTTTTAAAAAATGCAGTATCAACATGAAAATTCTAAATGGAAATTAAAGAGATAAGTAAATTTGAACTGTCAATTCAATCCTGACCCAAGATGCCACAAGTAGGAATGCACTCATCTTAATAAGGATTTTTCTATTTTCTTTTAGTAGTCTCTTTTACTTTTAATAATAATGCTTGGTCAAAGTAACATCTCATGCATCACTATCTTAAGAAAAGAACTTTCTTGCACATGATATTTTATATGATTTAGTTCTTCCTTTATTTTATAGTGAGATGCTAGTGGATCCAAAAGCTCAAGTTTATCTCTGGCCAAAATCGTTAGCTAAAAAGTTTTCTTTTGTTGTTTTGATTTTTGGTACTTCTGATTTTGAATCACATTAATAAAATTTGATTTGGTCTGTTGTGTGTTTTCTATTTTCTTTGATTGTTTTGAATGAGTTTTCTTCTTGTTTGTCTTTTTGAATCAATATATTTCTGATCAAGTAGCGATTGTCGAAGGAGGAATTCATTTTAAGACTTGTGTTTTTCAAGCAATTTGAAATAATTCAAAAAGGTCCTGATATTAAGATATAGCTCAGACAATTGATTTTTATGTCAATTGCTACTTTCATTTTGTCCTCAAATTTTCTTTGTGAGAGTATTACACGAGAGATGTGGTTTAAATATTTGAGAATTACGATGATCTTTAAATTTTTTACGCCGTCCATATTATTAAGGAATCACTTTTAAGTACTTCCCCATTCTCTAGATGATTTCTTAAATGAAATTTAAAATCTCTAAACCATGATAAAAAACTTCTAGTTTTGAAAGAAAATAAATAAACTATTCACCTGTATTGCAATTAACCTCCAGTGTCACCCCTCTCTCTTTGTCATCAATAAATCTATAATTGTATTATTATTTAAAAGTGTCATAAGAGGGTTGGAAGCACTTAAGTGTGGAAAGTGTGTGTAAACCCGTTGGGGTACTGAACAAGCTTGCTCGCAGTAGGTCAATGCACACATGATACCAAGACAACTTTGTCGGAGTAGTGAATAGGCCTGCTGGTAACGAAGCAATGTTGGGTTGAGAGGTAGTAGGTATATGATTTTAAATTAACTTTTATGGAAGTATACATCACGTCGATAAAACTATTGGATGGGATTAACGAATTTGAGTGGGTTAAATGGCATCCCTACCGAAGCTATGGATGTCTGCTGGAAGAAGTGGATCTGTCAACGGTATTGAAGTTCTTTTATAAACATTGCGACTCTTTGATTAAGACATTATTTCAGGTTATAGTCCACTGCAAAGAAAATTCTATTATTTGGTTATGACATTGAGCTTATCCTAATACTATATCATCTGAGAGTGAAATTATTTCAGGGAGCTTAAATCCTTTTTCAAGTCTTATTCTTTTCTTCTTGAGATGAAATATTACCAAATCAGAGATAACTTCTTTACCCAGTAAGTCACCATTTGTTGGGCCGCAAAATCTCCCCCTAAATTTTTACAAAATTTAAAGGGCCCCCATTAGAATCTTGATAATTATAATGAGCTATAGAATCAACCTTTTCAAATAACTCGATACCTTGGCTTGCTTTGAGAAAAACTTAAGACATTCACTATAGTATGAGGCATTCATTACAAGAGTATATGTCAAAATTTAGAAACGAGCATAGAAATCTCAATTTAAAAAAAAAAAAAACATTATTTTTTATCAATTGTTTACTTTCATTTAAATTATGATTATGTGTTCATTCTTTTGCTCATTAGCAAGTTTGACTATTTTGAATAATGGGTTCAATACTTCATCAAGTAATATCTTGGTTGGTTTCTCATTTTCACAAAATCATTTGATGGGATTAATTAATCAAATTCTTTTTTCATTTTTCATCTCATGTCAAAATAATAATAACAATAATAAAAGAATTATCTATCATTTGTTTGATTTTGTAAAAACCCAAAATTAATATTTTTCTCCTCTCCATCAACTTGAAGCTTCTAGAATTTTAAGATCATATTTGAACGGAAAATATAAACAATGTTTGTTTAGAAATTATAGTTAGTTTAAATTCATTTTTATTTTATTGTTCTAGATTTTGTTTTATTCAAAATTTTTAGGTTATTAATTTAGATTTCTTTTTGTTTCACAAGTTTCTATTATCAGTTATTTGGTATGAATCTGATCATAGCTTGATTTGATTATCTAAAAATGTTTAATGATTGATCCAAAAATAATATTGGATTGTTGCAAATAAATATATGAGGAACAACATATAAAATTTGGAAATATGTCAAGAACAAACAGACGATTTTGTGGGACTAATTGCAGCCAAACCATGAGGAATGTAAAGAAACAATTGAAAACCCATCTCCAAAATGAATCCATTTATCTTAGACGAGGAAATTTTACCAAACAAATGCACGATTTGAGAGATATGCGTGTCTCTTTACGATGCAAATTTCAGGTGGCGGAAATTATTAGTGACGCCTAGATTGTTCATTCATGGTATAAATATATGAGAAAGTTCAAAGTGAAAGGATCCAAGAAATTGAGAGGAGGATTTTTATCCTTTCTCTTCTATATATTCTTTCTTTTGTAAACATTTTTTCTTTTCAAATGGAGTAACCGATGGTTGGAATCGTTTGGAGAATAGACAAGTATTTTCAAAGAAGAACTAGAATTTCAGGTTGCTTAATGGATTTTGTCCTATGAGTAAAATGGTTTTATTTCCATTATAATATCTTCATATTATTTGAATATTTGGTTATGCATTGATTTAAATTAGCTTTAGTCTGTTTTATCAATACATGGTTAATTGTTATCATTTATATATTATTTTTTTCAATCTTTAAGAGTCTATTATCCCAAAACTTCTTCCTGGACCATATGATGAACATATTTTGTTGAAACTATATGAGAAAGCAATTTACTCTTTGACTTTCATCCTATGTAGACTTTGGAGTGTTTTTTCATTGTCTTTTCATGTAATTTCTTGATGTGGAATGTTAACTGTATTGAATTAGATTTAGTCAATTTTACACATAATATTTTATATCATGCTTTCCTTTATGTTGTTCATTATCTTTTGGTTTAGTTTATATCTGTGACTGATCATCTATTCAAGTATTTTATGTTTACACATGATGCTATATAGATGGTAACAACATTCCTGAGAATTTGAATTTCTTTCATTTTCAGTTATTGAACATTTCAAGGTCACAAGATATATAATTATTTGTCTTTCTATCATTATAAACTCACTCCAGAATATGAAACACTTCCTTGAATTTCTTCAGGAAGTATTAAGCTTGCTTTTGTCATAGGTTTACACTTGACACAGGTTAAGAGGAGCTCATACAAATACAAGGAGGTGAATTTAGCTTAGTATTGTTGATCAATGAGAGGTTAGTAGGTGCATTGCTTTCTTTTATTCAGATTTGTTTATATATGAATGAGACGATGATTGCATTAATTGGCTTTGACTGTTTCTGTGTTATTGTTTCAATTGTATTTTCTTAGTATTTATTAGTTTAAAATTTTTAAACATTAAAAACAAAAAAAGATTTATGTTCTTACATTATCTTATTTTTAAACATTATTATGAACATTCATTTTCACAATATTTCAAGTAAACCTTGTAAACTGTATATAGATTGTTTATAATCATTTGTATATTCACGTTTGTTTTTAATAAACATTAGTAAGAAATATATCATTTGTTAGAATCATAGCTTTAGAATAGTTTATTTCTTTTACTGTTTTTAGGACTTTAGTTGGCCAATGGAGCCATTAAATCCGTCAGGTCATTTCAGTCCAAACAACATGGATTATCTAGACAACCCCAGTCTAGATTTGACCTTCTAGTTGATAGTGTGTCTCTTATTCCCGTCAACAAATAACACTAGAAGGAGGGCCAAGATAAATTTAATGATTAAATGTTTCATCCCTCAGCCTGTCATAATTCCATATTTAACAATTCTTTCTTCTGTGTCATATTTAAATGCACTAGAAGGCATGCTAGACTGAAAAGTTGGCCTTGCAAGAGTCTTTGTTTTGAATGTATTTAATTCCCCATGGCTCCCCAAATCATTGTGTTGGAACATGCTATCCACTTCTCGTTACCTGATATTCCCAATGAGACAGTCTCTCGCTTGTCAAAACTCATCTTTGATGGTGGGGGCGATGTATCTGCAAATGACCATCTTGACAATTTTTTGTGTAAATACATCAAACATTATATTTCTGCTTTTAAGGTTTTATGCAGATTGTTCGCTTTTACTTTTAGGGGTCGGATTAAGCATTGGTTTTAGTCTTTTCCAGGATATCACATTATTGATTTCTTTCCATTTTTAGATGAATTTTTAGATGATTTTGAAAACTATGATCACAATCAATTATGTGGAGAATTTCACACTTTACTAATCAATGACAAATCATCTCTAGAAGGATTTTCAACAAGAATCCATCATGTTCTCTGTAAATTTAATCTTCATGACATGTCATTTGTACTAAATCTCTTCTATGATGATTGTGTCCCTTTCATCCCGTCATATTCAATCATGAATGATGAATTGGTTACAAATATTGTCACTCAATTGTGAGACATCCCCATCCAGTACGAATCCTACGATGTACAACCCGTAAAAACACCCTTAAATTGTTTTTTTTTTTTTTTTTTGTGTGTAGGAAGGTTATAATGACATTATACTCAACATCGCAACACAACAGATGCAACTCACACAACAAAAACATAACAACCT
>JASDQU010502600.1:31881-44145 GCA_032191745.1 Picea mariana | reverse complement strand
ACAACAACAGAGGTAGACAGTTGATAGGTTCATCCTTCACTTCATCATCCTCACACAAAAAAGTAGGGCATTGAGATCCATAGGTCTTTTAACGCTAAGGCGATGATCATAGATCAGGCTCCTGGCCAACTATTCAGGCGAGGAATGGTGAGCTAGGGACAAAGGCTAAACAACCACAAGGGTCACAATCAACACAAAAAGGTGGTCAATATGTGCAGGGAAATGAAGCCATGGGAGTCAATCTATCATCGAGCTAGACTAAGAAAATTTCAGAAAACCATCTAGACAATCAGTTCACTTACCCAAGTAAAAATGTAGATTCAAGCATAAATTCTAAAACAATTTACCATACAAAATGAAGAAAGCATACCATTGCCTGTTCTGAGTGGACATCCCGCGTGCTCCTTGCAACTCCCACATACCGACTGATGAGACTTCACTGGTACCTCCCACCCAATGCTAGGGGTACTCTTTTTCCCCCGTATCCCCCCAAGCCACAAAGGGGCCACACACACACTATATAGAGATTTCATCTAGCTCCCAGCTCACCTCGTAAGGCTGAGCTACCACTCCTCACCGAGATGGGTATCCCAAATCCCATAAGTTAAGTGAGTCAAGTGGATATTTCTGTAGTGTAAGGTTACGCAAACAGAAGAGATGCAACCTCCATCTCCTCCCTTCATTATATAGAGTTTTGTGGTTCCTTAATTTTCAAAAATCTCGTTTAGTTAAGTTTTTAAAATTCAATTCCTAAAAATTCCTCCCCATACAAGTGTCACCCATCCCCTTCATTCCTCCATAAATTAATTAATTTATTTAATTAATTATCTTTATTTCCCTCACCCACCTAGAGTTACTCCTAGAATCACTCCTAGGTGTCCCCAAATTCTCTTACAGGTTTTAATAATTTTCCCCACTATTAATTTTCTAGTTCAGTTTAAATTAGAAAGCTCTTAAATGGTAGATAATTTACTAAGTTTGACTTTCTACTTTTTCCCTTTTGTTTCCTTTTTCTTTTAGTGTTTCCCTCTTTTCCTAGTTTCCTAATATTTTAGATTTTCCCTCTTTCCCCTATTCATTTAGAACTCAAAAAGGAAGGTGTGGAAATTAACCCTTTTTCCCTTTCCCCCCCTTTTTTTTAATTAATATATATATATTTTTATTTAAGATAAAATAATAGAACAATTAATTCCCTTTTTAAATTTTAATCCAACAGATTTTTTTTTGAATCGATTAAATTTCTTACTCCCTTTGTTTTACAAGATTTAATGAAGAGTATAATTATTATTTATGTTGTTTTTATATTTATTATTATTATTATTATTATTTTATAGATAGATAAAATTTTACCACTAGCATAATTTAGACTTTGACCTTAAATTTTCGTACTGGGTGACATTTAATTAGGGAATTTGTTTTTTTAAAAATTCTTAACACGTTATTTGTCCTAAGGCCATCTAGGTTCATTCATCTATCATCTACAAAGCGACGTGCCCTTCAGGACGCACTAGATGCTCCAAGGGTACCACTCACCTTAATCTGTTTCCCTTGCGCAACGTGCCCTTCAAGACGCACTACGTGCTCCAAGGGTGCCACTCGCCTCTTGACTGATTTGGTAGACATCAAAAACCCCTGGAATCAACACTCTGCTAAGTGAACTTGTGGGAGACTAAGGGCCTCTAAGGAATAAGGCCTCCGCTTTATTGCACGCCCCTTAGAATCATCGTGAGTGACTTTTGGAGTCTTCCCTCAAAACATCGTGGGTCCTCTCGAACTAGGTAAACGTTAACCTACAGTTTGAGCCACGGCGGGGGTGCTAGTAGGTTGTGGCAGGGATATTGTCCACACCTCTCCCTCAACATCTCTGGTAGTCCTGTGTGACCCCTTTACTCCACATGTGAGTCTGGTCGGCAAGCTATCGTTAGCATGCATCATCAACAAATCGGGTTAGAATATATGCATATCATATCATCTATTCAGATGCACTAATATCATAGTAATACAATCAAACCCCAATGATACACTCCCTGACTCGATCCAGAGTCCAAAGGGTTCCATCGATGCCTTTGCATCCTTGAGGTCCAAAATTCTGCACACTCAGTAAAATCTAGTCAGTAGCACCTCTCTATGTCAATGCAGTAAAACAACATGTCATCAACCCATAACGCCTCATAATCAAAATCAAAAGTTTTAATAGCATAATAATTCAGATCACTTGCGAGCAAGTGTCCTCAAAGAATAAGTTCACTCAGTGCACCGAAGCGGGATGTTACAAATTGTGAGAAGAATTTTGTTCGCAGGATGAGAGGAATCCATCCGAAAATTTTGAACAAGCAAGGGAGGTAGAATCTACTGAAAAGATTCTTACTGAAAATCAAATTGGTTTTTTCCTTTGGATCATTGTATAATTAGTCCTTAACCATCGTGGAAGAATATTTGATGTTGGGTCAAGGTGAATGTCCATATTCTTCTATCTCTTTCTCTAATCATTATTTAAATTCAGTTATTGAAGAAGACTTAGGTGATGAAAATCATCTTAAGCATTCTAACATTCCAATGAAACTGATTAGAGATATAGATCTACAATCAGAAGAAGAAACCTTAAACCTTCATCCAAAAATCATACCTTATACACAAGAAATATTAGATGTTTTTCATGAAAGTTTTGAATTATCTATCATACAGGAGACAAATTTAGATGATCATATTATGTTGACGAATTTATCACCAAAACATAGTGAAATTTTTAAAGAAAGTGAAGAAGAATGTCTTGAGAATACCATTGTTAAATATCATAGCTTAAGAGATTGTTTCCATGTGCTCATTTATGATTCCTTTTACTCTTTATATCCTGATCTCTTCTTAGATTTTGGTGGACATGATACTTTACCCAGGGTATCTTACTCTTTTCCATCACAATCAAATATTTTCGATATGCCAAGATTTGGTGAAATTAATTCCAAACATAACATTTATGAAGTCGGATTTGACGCTCTTTCACTTTCATCACTCACATGGAAAAAAAACATGTTGCAAGATGATTTTACATGATTTATTTTTGAAAAAGACAATGCATTCATTCTTATGGATATCATATATTCTACATTGCATATTCGTTCTTTGATTAGTTCTAATGTTAATGTTTATGCTTCACATTTTGAAATGATCAATCTCATCAAAGGAAGCGTTCAAAACAATAATCTAACTGATGTCATGAATCCTCTTATAATGTATTCCCCATTAACATATCCATTTCATCGAAGTCATAGTCTGCATCCTAATTTTTATGACAGGATCTTAGAATGGCTTGAATATTCGTATCTAAAAAATCTTCATAGTAAAGATAAAGTTGTGCTTGCTTTGTTTCTACCAAAATATCTAGGAAGCAAGCATGAAATGATATTTTTTATCCTCCATGTGGAGAAATTGATGAACATTTCGAGAATTGTCAGGAGGATGGGGCATTTCGGCCTTCGATGATGGTTATGTAAGGTCCCCATAGTATTGACAAGTTTTCCAAACTTACTTACACTCTTCCATGCCATTATGACCCATATCATGACAATATTGGAGAATGGTTGGAGGATTCATACATCAAGAAGTTTCAAAGGAATGGTAAGGTCGTTCTTGTTTTGTTTTTAAATGAATATATAGGAGGCAAGAATGACATATTTATTTTGTATCTAGAAATACTACAATCTTTTATTCTGATTTTCGACTTTCTATGCCTTGCAGGATTGAAGATGGTCTTGTGGTTGCACTGGAAATACAATTTTACTTAGCGTTTTGATATATTTAGTAGTTTAGAGTAGGTTTAGGAGTAGGTTTCCTTTAGTTTTATTTCTCACTATTTCTCTTTGTAATAATATAGTTATAAACACAAGTGGGTACATCAAGAGAACCATAATATGAATGTAGTCAGGGAAGTCCACTTTAAATATTTTTCTCTCTTCTTTTCGTTGAATATTTATTTAAAAAAATGTAGTATCATCATGGAAATTTTAAATGTAAAGTAAAGAGATAAGTAAATTTGAAATGTCAATTCAACCCTGATCCAAGGTGCCACGAGTAGGACTGCACTCATTTTAATAAGGATTTTTCTATTTTCTTTTAGTCTCATTTATTTTTAATAATAATGCTTGGTCAAAATAACATCTCATGCATCATTATCTTAATAAAAGAACTTGATCGCACATGATATTTTATATGATTTAGTTCCTTTATTTTATAGTGAGATGCTAGTGGATCCAAAATCTCAGGTTTATATTTGGCCAAAATCGTTTCCTGAAAAGTTTTCCTTTATTTTTTTGATTTTGTATAGTTCTGATTTTGAATCCCATTAATAAAATTTGATTTGGTATGTTGTGTGCTTTTTGTTTTCTTTGATTGTTTTGAATGAGTTTTCTTCTTGTCTGTATTTTTGAATCAATATATTTCTGATTAAGGAGAAATTGTCGAAGGAAGCATTCATTTTAAGACTTGTGTTTTTCAAGAAATTTGAAATAATTCAAAAAGGTCTTGATATTAAGATATAGCTCAGACAATTGATTTTTAAGTCAATTGCCACTTTCATTTTGTCCTCAAATTTTCTTTGCTAGAGTATTACATGAGAGATGTGGTTTAAATCTTTGAGAATTACGATGATCTTTTAACTTTTTACATCATCCATGTTCTTAAGGAATCACTTTTAAGTGCTTCCCCATTCTCTAGATGATTTCTTAAATGAAATCTAAAATCTCTAAACCATGATAAAAAACTTCCATTTGTGAAAGAAAATAAATGCACTATTCACCTATATTGCAATTAACCTCCAATTTCACCCTTCTCTCTTTGTCATCGACAAATATATAATTGTTTTATTATTTAAATGTGGCATAAGAGGGTTGGAAGCACTTAAGTGTGGGAAGTGTGTGTAAACCCATCAGGGTACTGAACAGGCTCTCTCGCAGTGCATCAATGCACACATGATACCAAGACAACTTCATCAGGGTATTGAACATGCCTGCTGGCAAGGAAACAATGTCGTGTCGGGTAAAGAGGTTACAGGTATATGATTTTAAATTAACTTTTATGAAAGTATACATCATGTGAATAAAACTATTGGATTGGATTACAGAATTTGAGTGGGTTAAATGACATCCCTATTGAGGCTATGTATGCCTTCTGGTAGCAGTGGCTCTATCAAAGATATTGAAGTTCTTTTATAAACATCATGACTCTTTTATTAAGACATTATTTCAAGTTATAATCCCCTGCAAAGAAAATTCTATCGTCTGGTTATAACATTGAGATAATCCTAATACTAATGGTCTCAGAGTGACATTATTTGAGGGAGATTAAATCCTTTTTCAATTCTTATTCTTTTCTTCCTGAGATGAAATATTACCAGATCAGAGAAAACTATTTCACCCAATAAGTTGCCATTTTTTGGGCTCCAACAACTCCCCCTAAATGTTCACAAAATTTAAAGGGCCCCATTAGAATCTTGATAATTATAATGATCTACAGAATCAACCTTTTCAAATAGTTCCATACCTTGGCTTTCTTTGACACAAACTTAAGACATTCACTATAGTATGAGACATTCATTACAAAAGTATATGTCAAAATTTAGAAACGAACATAGAAATCCCAATTTAAGCAAAACACTATTTTTTATCAACTCTTTACTTTCATTTAAATTATGATTATGTGTTGATTCTTTTCCTCATTAGCAAGTTTGACTATTTTGAATAATGGGTTCAATACTTCTTCAAATAATATCTTGGTTGGTTTCTCACTTTCACAAAATCATTTGGTGGGATTAATTAATTAAATTCTTTTTTCATTTTGCATCACATTTCAAAATAAAAAAGATAATAAAAGAAGAAATATCTATCATTTGTTTGATTTTTTGAAAACACAAAATTAATATTTTTCTCCTCTCCATCAACTTGAAGCTCTTAGAATTTTAATATCATATTTGAACAGAAAATATGAACAATGTTTGTTTAGAACTTATAGTTCGTTTAAATTCATTTTAATTTTATTGTTCTAGATTTTGTTTTATTCACAATTTTTAGGTTATTAATTTAGGTTTCTTTTTCTTTCACAGGTTTCTATTATCAGTTATTTGGTATGGATCTGGTCATGGCTTGATTTTATTATCTAAATACGTTCAATATGATTGATCCAAAAATAATATTGGATTGTTATGAGCTACAAAGGATAAAATTTGGAAATGCATCAAGAACAGACATACAATTTTGTGGGACTGATTGTAGCCAAACCGTGAGGAATATGAAGAAATGGTTGAAAATCCATCTCCAAAATGGATCCATTTATCTTACAAGAGGGAATTTTCCCAAACAAATGCATGATTTGAGAGATATTTGTGTCTCTTTACGATGCCAATTTTAGGTGGCGGAAATTATTAGTGATGCCCAGACTGTTCATTCATGGTATAAACATATGAGAAAGTTCAGAGCCAAATGATCCAAGAAATTGAGAGGAGGATTTTCATCCTTTATCTTTTTTATATTATTTCTTTTGTAAACTTTTTTTTCTTTTCAAATGGAGTAACCGATGGTTGGAATCTTTGGGAGAATGAACAAGTATTTTCAAAGAAGAATATAAAATTATAGGTTGCTTAATGACTTTTTTCCTATGATCAAAATGGTTTTATTTTCATTATAATATCTTCATATTCTTTGAATAATTGATCATGCATTGATTTAAATTAGCTTTAGTCAGTTTTATCAATACATGGTTAATTGTTATCATTTATAGATTATTTTTTTCAATCTTTAAGAGTCTATTATCCCAAAAGTTCTTCCTGGACCATATGATGAAGATATTTTGTTGAAACTATATGAAAAATAAGTTTACTCTTTGGCTTTCATCCTGTGTAGACTTTGTAGTGTTTTTTCATTGTCTTCTCATGTAATTTCTTGATGTGAAATGTTAACTGTGTTGAATTAGCTTTAGTCACTTCTGCACATAATATTTTATATCATGCTTTCCTTTATGTTGTTCATTATCTTTTGGTTTAGTCTATATATATGACTGATCATCTATTCAAGTATTTTGAGTTTACATATCATGCTATATAGTTGGTAACACCATTCTTGAGAATTGGAATTTCTTTCATTTTCAGTTATTGGACATTTCAAGGTCACAAGATATATAATTATTTTTCTTTCTCTCGTTATAAACTCGCTCCAGAATATGAAACACTTCCTTGAATTTATTCAGGAAGTATTATGCTTTCTTTTGTCATAGGTTTACACTTGAAATGGGTTAAGAGGAGCTCATAAAAATACAGAGAGATGAATTTAGCTTAGTACTGTTGATTAGCGAGAGGTTAGTAGGTGCATTGCTTTCTTTAATTTAGAGTTGTTTGTATATGAATGAGACGATGATTGCATTAATTATCTTTGAGTGGTTTTATGTCATTGCTTCAATTGTGTTTCCTTGGTATTTATTAGTTTAAAATCTTTGAACATTAAAAACACAAAAAGATTTATTTTCTTACTTTATCTTATTTTGAAACATTATTATGAACATTCATTTTCAAAAGATTTCTTGTGAACCTTGTAAACTGTATATAGATTGTGTATAATCATTTGTATATTCATGTTTTCTTTTAATAAACATTAGTAGGTAATATATCATTTGTTAGAATCACATATTTAGATTTTTTATTTCTTTTACTATTTTTAGGACTTTAGTTGGCCAACAAAGCCATTAAGCCCGTCAATTCATTTCACTCCAAACGGCTTAGGTTATTTAGACAAACTTTGTTTGGATTTGACCTTCCAGTTGATGGTGTGTCACTTATGCCTGTCAACATTGGTGTTGTTATATTATGGTTCTCTAGGAGGGATTTCCATTCTACATTCTTTGGCCATGTGTCCAAATTTATTGCACTTGTAGCATTCCACTTCATTGCTCTATGATTCAAATATGTTGTAGTTTCTTCTCTTTGTTTCACTAGACCATCTTGGATAACCATTATGTGTATGTCTTTCAAAGTTGTTTATGTTCCTTCTATTAGCTCTACAACTTACAACTTTATGTCCAAAATTGTTTCATGCATAACATAAACCAAAAACGATAGTTTGATACTAGGGAATTGAAGATCTTATGAAAGGAGTTACTCTTATCAATCCTTATTCTTCTGTAGTCCTATTTGTTTTTGTCGATCATCAATTTTGAAATCTGAATCTTTTCAGTGGAGGAATTTCCCTGTAAGCTTCCTTGTAGTTCTTCCTATCCCCTTTGATTGTTTATGCATAACTTTTTCGATATGTTTCTTGTTCCATTTCTTTGGAGCTTGATCCCTTTTCTCTCTCATTGTATCCAAGTCCAGACTTTTCATGATTAGGCCTTTGACCGTTGATAATGTCATCCAAAAATTTTGAGTTGTTATGTATATTTTTCTTTTGAAGATCATTTCTCAATGTTACAATCTCTGCTTCCAAATTTTCAATGATCTTGTCTCTTTCTTCTAATTGTTCTTTGAGTGCTTCTTCAATTATTTTATATTCTTCTACTTGAACCTTCAATTCCATGATGATCTTCTCTAGTTCTTCAATGTCTTCCTTCTTGTCAAACATAACAGGAAGGCTTAGAAATTTTTTGTTTATCCATTCAGTTTATGACCTCATTCTAGTACCATTTATGTTGATGAGTCAGAATGGATGAATTAATCATATTGAGAAAAACGCTTGATGGTTGGTCACAATTAAAGCCACTATCATTTGGGATAGTGTTTTCGACCCGTTTATGTCTTGGTTAACTTATTAACTAAAAACTAATTAAATATGAATATGAGAACTGTAGGTTCTTAGATGAATTAAAGGATAAATATTCTAACTATTTGTTACTAAAACTAGAATGAAATACTAAAGGTATAAGATGGGGGTTTAATCTATCCTAATCAGGACAAATCCACAAGACAAACAGAATGAAAAATGATATTACTTGCATAGAATATAATTTGACCAAGCAACTATTTACAACCAATATAAATTGATTAACAAATTAAGTCACCGGGTTGTTCTATTTGTGTAGGAAAACGATAACAATTGTAAGCAACAAAATATTGACCAGGAAAGAATTCAAAGAATAACATTCACAAATTAAAAAACATACATTCATAAACATGAGTAGCCACATTCATACACATATAATGTTGGCATGTTTATAGCAGAGTGTGCTTGTCATTGATGGAAAGAACAACAATGACGATAGCATGCTTATAGGAAAGAAAACAAACAATGGAGGCAAACAAGAAAGAAACAATGATATCATCAGGAATGACGAGAACAAGAGAAATTGTTGTCTACAAGCTCAGGAGGACTAGCACAATGCACAAAGTTGGAGTTTCCAGAATCTGTGAGTTTACAGAAGAGATCAAACCTCAGAAGAGATAGTGCTTTGTGCTTTCTAGAAGTGCAGTCGAGGTCCAAGAGAAGGAATTGCAGGAGGAGCAAAGGTCGAAACCTTTGAACATTTAGAAAACATTCTAAGTCATAGATATCAGAAAGCTTAGGAGGAAGAATAATAGTGTCCATTGGATCACCAATCCCAAATACCCTATGACTGTTAGATTAGTGTCTCGTGACCAGAGAAAGCACAGAGGAGATGTACAAATCTGATTTGTTGGATATGAGCACTGAGGATCAACAGTCGTTGGATCCAGAAATAAATGCACAAAGGTTATTCCTTTGTATGAGCATAGGAGAGATGACTTGTC
Organism: Picea mariana; assembly: GCA_032191745.1. Lineage (NCBI taxonomy): Eukaryota > Viridiplantae > Streptophyta > Pinopsida > Pinales > Pinaceae > Picea > Picea mariana. Next base: position 34,406 of record JASDQU010502600.1, on the reverse strand, counting down.
AAAGTCCCGAAGTCCTGAAGTAAGAAGGGACCATCCATCATCAAGACTGACAGGTGGCACATGATCCTCAACTCTAGAGCAATTCACTTCAAGGATTTTTCAGTTTGAGACTTGAAAAAACAGAAGTTCAGAGAGCAGGAGAGCTGGAGTAAACGACAGCCGTCAGATCCATTTGAAGTGGAAGGAGATGATAAGATAGAAATGAAGCATCATGGAAAGATTGATCCATCGATATGAGAACATGATTGATGAACAACATTTAGTCTGGGTCTAAATATGTGAGGAGTTTACACTCATAAAAGTTTGAGATTTGAAATCTCCAAAATGCAAAGTTCCATCAGCCATCATATCAATTTTGAGTGGAAGGATAGGATAAGATAGCAAAGTTGCCTCACAGAAAGATTGAGCCGTCGATCCAAGATATTGATCAAACAAACAACATTCACTTAGGATATAGTGATGCAAGGAGGTTACGCTCCTGAAGTTTGAGATTTGAAATCCTTGGAATGTGAAGTTCCATCAATCGTCAGATCTGGAGATTAAACATTGACTGTTAGATCAGGGAGATCTACGTCGGAAAATATCATCCTCAAGGACATGTGGCAAACCACGTCAACATATCACGTCAGCAAGGACACATGGAAGACCACGTCAGCAAGGACATGTGGGAGACCATGTCAGCAAGGACACATGGCACAATCAAATTATGACAAGTGTCAAGTTGATTCAGCATTTCAGGTATGCGTAAATCACAAATCTGGGTGACACGAGGCAGCTACTCGGCTTATGACACATCATCGAGTGACACAAGAGTTACATCACTACGTGAGTTTTGCTTTGGGAGTTTTACCACCAGTACTCGCACAAAGACCAAAAGTCCCAAATGTCAAAGACCCGAAGTGGATACGATTCATACGATCTAAAGATCACTTTGGTGTACTATCGATCATTGATCGTGTAGCAGGATACGTGTCAATGGATCGTGAACTCTGAGCGAAACTTCTCTAGGAGAATGTGAAGGAGAAAAACTTGAGATTGCTGAAGGCCGAAGTCTCGGAGTGGAGGATAGTCGTTGGATTAAAGAGGACATGCGTCAAGATATTATCATCTCTAGGTAAACATGAAGGAGAAAGGTTTGATATTGTCAAAGTGTCGAAGTCCCAAAGTGAATGAGGACCATTGATTCGAGGAGGACACATGGCAGGAATATGTGGACTCTGGCTAAAAGCGTTCTGAGCAACCGGAGGTTGAGAATTTAAATATCCGAAGTCTGTAGACTAGAAGGAGATCTCAACCGTTGATTCGAGAGGGACACACGTCGTTTGATCATGGAATCTAGGTGAAATGCTCTGGGAGAAAGCGGAGTTTGAGAATCAAAACTCCCAAAGACTGAAAGGTGAAATCGATCTCATTTGTTGGTTTGGAGGGACACATGTCATCTGATCATTGAGACCAAGGATTACACATGGAAAAAGGAAAGAAGATAGATCCATTGATTGAAGAGGACATATGTCAACAGATCTTCCATTCCGAAAGATATCCAATCAACATGAACAGGGTTTGAGAGTTGAAACTCCCAGAGCCCGGATCATGAAGGAAACCTCAGTTGTTGATGTAGGAAGGAGAGATATGGTCCACAGAAATGAGAGGACAGATCTGAACCATCAATTCAAGAGCATCATCCCTATAATGACATTGACAATCATGCTCCATTGTAGGGTCATAACATGCTCAGGCCTTAATTTTTCATGAGTGGGCTACAATGGAAACCATGGTTTTGGAGAAAGGACATGTGGAGGCTCGTAGTGAATTTCAAGGAGAAAAGAGGGTTGGAATCAAACCTCTTATGGACATGCACATAATTACATGGTCACATGAAGCTTATAGCCCAAGGTAATATCGTGAAATGGAGCCAATTCTCACTAGACAAAAATCAGAAAGCACCTTTTGAATAGGCGTTTGTTCACCACCGATGGTCATGTCAAAGGAAGGGGATTTTCAAGAAAATATAGCACCTATTGCAAAGTTTTTTTGAGGAAGGGAAAAGGCACCAAAGGAACGAGCATGCAAAAGGTCTCTCTATAACTTCCGGAAAGAATTGATTATAACTGCCACAAATGAAGTGATTCCATCTGCTAGATTGTTCGAGAAGATGTAGGGTGACTTCCAGAGGAGTCGAAGAGTCTCGAGGTAACTACCAGTCAAGTGAAGATTCCTGATTTAGACAATTGACAGATGGAAATGCATCAAAAACTTGAACTGCCAAAGAAGCCAAAGAATCTCAGGATAATGACCATTGATGAAGAGCAGACTCATGATGATCGCCAAAGAGGATGAAGAGTTGATTGTATGCCCTAGAAGAGGACTTGGCATGATAAATATGTGTAGAACAAAAAAGAGACATTTTCTACTATGGAGAGTTATTCGTGCGGGTAGAGGCATGCTATGTGAAAGACCTGAAATGCATAGAAGAGGTGTAGCGCATTGAATGGAAATAATACACATAGAAAAAAGCATAGAAGAAA